>CM069459.1:2136355-2424899 GCA_035610835.1 Ophiura sarsii | reverse complement strand
ATGTAACATCTATAATAGGGTGAGTAAAAAAGAACTTTACCTAAAATAAAATAAATATTAAAAATATTTCTTAACAGAATATTAAGGTAACCAATGCTTGAATCAATAGCTGCATTTATTTATTGTTATCAGCCGAAAGAAAAAAATCAAAACATTTCATGTACCGTTATCCAGTTATGTATTTTGGTAACGTTTTTTTGAAACCGAACAAAATATTGGGTATTGTACTCAATGACGCGTGATATTTATGAATGAGTGGCTAAAGCATGGGACACAATAGCTTATTGTAAGACAAACAAACTTACTCAGATATTATTTTCATACATTAAATGCAAAATAATGACAAAACAATGTCATTATTTCGTGAATTCAGCAGAGCAAAGATAAAATCAGGCTTCTGTGATGATCGGATTAGAGTGTGCGCCGTTATTCAATAGTGAAATTCAAAAGAGCTTATTAGAAAAATATCACAAATCTTGTTCGTGTTTTAAATATACACTTCTATCTAAGCGGGCATAAAACATGTTTTCCTCAACAATCTTAACCAACCACAACTGTTTTGAAAGCTAATGAGACAGCCTATCTGCTTAAATAAATAATCTGAGAAATTGTTCCATAGATGTTTAGAAATAAAATCCCAAAGTTGAGTACAGTTTGTTTTACTTATATAAGGCGTGGTGCTGTAGCCGGGGAGGTGATCATTTTGAATTGTGCCGAGACGAGTGATTTGTTTACCAAGAAATTTAAGATATTAACAGAGCACAAACCATAATCTTCTTATTAACTACGGGAACTCAAGAATTTAAAGGCGAATTTTACTGACTATATTGTTTTTTGATTTGTTTTGTTTTGTTTTGTTTTGTTTTGTTTTGTTTTGATTTGTTTATTTGTTGTTGTTTGTTTGGGTGATGGTGGGTCTTTTTTTTTTGGGGGGGGGGGGGGCGTGTGGTTACGGGCGTGTTCTTTTTTACAATTACCAGTCATCATTATCATGATTATGAGATAGTGAAATTCTTTCTGGACTTTTATTTTGTCAGGAATGAAAATATATCTTGTTATAGATCAATTGAAGCCGTATACCCGCTCAAATATTGCCTAGCGGTTTTGCACTGCAAGAAATATGTCGTGAGGAAAACAGCTGGTCATAAAAAAGCAAAGTTTTAATATTTTATCGGTCGATTGAGAAACTTCTAAGGGTCTGTCAGCCCTAAAACATGAAATTTATTAAGCGCTGTAACCTTTGAACTATTAGTATTAATGTGATGTATATAAAAGTATACATTTTTGGAAAGGAAATGAGTCGTAGAATCCATTTTTGGTATCAAATGTTACTAAAAAGAAATCCACAACAATTCCTTTCTAGGGAAGTCTCTTTAGATGATTTTGGTGCAATTTCAGCATTTTTTACCAAAACTGAATTTGCAAATTTTGACCCAAAAAGTGATTTCTTTTTGGTCAAAATTTTAAAAAAATGAGAATTTCTAGTGAAATTGATACCAAAAATGGATTCTCCGACTCCCTTCTTTCCAAAAATGTATACTTTTATATACATCATAATTAGTTCAAAGGTTATACAGCGCTTGATAAATTTCATGTTTTAGGGTTTACAGCCCCCTTAAGAATATTGAATTTGGCCTCTATTAGTCACTCGCGTATGTGCAGCCACCGTGAACGAAATAAATCAGTGTAAACATTGATTTAACATTTTTCGGACGAGGGAGCGATTTTTGTAATTGTGTTATGCTGCCTGGTTCCGTGCCTGCGCCGCACTACCTTACCATAAAGGTGAAATGAGGTACACATACAATTGAGCAAGAAGTCCATCGCAGCATACAAGTACAAGCATAGCTCTTCTCCCTCACCTCGGTCCTTCGCTTCATTTCGCGTAAATATCAAGACAAACTTATGCTAAAAAATGCAAAATCGCAACGCGACTACTGCTGATGCTCTTCATAGATGAAATGCGCAGGAGTTCTCGATTACGCCTATTAGGCTAAAGTTCCACTTAGACATAAGTATGAAATATGAAATGGCACATTTTGTATTTTCTTTATTAGTGCTTTCGAACCAAGTATGGAAAGTGTTAGAGATACTTTTTAAGCCATAATTTGAGGAAACCTAACAACTATATTATAGAGTTAACCAAATTCTGACACCAATTTTATGCTCTTAAAGACATAACCACGCCAACTCTCTGCTGAAAATATCAGCCAGGGAGATTGAGCCATACATTCATGTAATAATGAGCTATAGATGACACAATAGCTGTTACTTACATTAGGGGAATAGGCCTAAGTGACAGGCCCTGTTACTTTGAACAAATTCAACCTTGATTTTCCTTGTCTTAACAGCCTTGACTGTTTTACCATGTGTGGTTCGCTAGTGGGGAACTAAGGGAATGTGGTTACACCTTTAAACTTTCTTGAGGAGGGCCAGGGGATTAACTTTCTTGAGGAGGGCCAGCGGACTGTTGAGCATTACAGGGTAGTTTTTTAGAGGGAGGTATTGAACATGGCCAGATAACTCCCTGGATCAAATGATATTCTTAATTTTTTTTTTTTTTTTGCACATGCATGAGCAACCCTATGTAAATGTATAAAGTGTATCGGTAGATCCCATATCCATGATATCTGACCATTTTATGCGTTCTAATGTGCGAAATTCCGAACACTTTTGTATACAGCGCGATACATTATTGAACCATTACAATAAAAACGACTGACTTTTTGACCCAAATAGATTACATAAGTTGCAACTCGAAGACAGGAGGGGCTTAAGAGACACCACATTTTACGTCAACACCCATGAACTACTCAATAATCCCGGGGGGGGGGGGGGGGGGGGCAGTCAAACATAATGGTGTACACATGCGTGACCAATTTTTTTCCAGACACCCCCTAAACAAGTTTTACCCTGCAAGCAAAATTACCCCCTAAACTAGTTTTTAGCGCGCTTCCTTGCAAATTTTGACCCCTAAACAAGTTCTTGCCAGAATATGACCCCTAAACAAGTTTTGTCTCTTTAACGGGGAACAAAATAAGTTACCCTAAACACGTTCGACCTGTATTTTAAGCCGGGATTTTAAGCCACCCTTTTTCTTGAAAATCAGCATTTTTGATACCCTTAACGCGTCACGCGCGTGACGCGTCCAACACTGAAAAAACACCCCTTTTTACGCGTTTTTTTGGTCACGCATGTGTACAACATTATGTTTGACTGCCCCCCCCCCCCCCACCCCCCCCCCCCCCCCCCGGGTCAATAATACACTTGCCTCGCACACACGCTCTCTTGCCCTCCTAAGTTTTTAGGTCGACCAGTAATAATAAACTAACACTCAACCATTTTTATAGTTCAGCCAATTCTGGTTTAGCTATAGGGCAATTGCGGACAACATCCAAATCACAGTGCCTTTAATTCCCACCAATTTGTTTGTCTATCCAATAGTACTGACAGGCTATGAATGACAACAAAAGCGTTTGACTTAACCCTAAGGGCATAGAACAGAGTGCGTTTAATTGTGAAGCTCGCAAAACTTTTGTGACTGAGCGCTGAGCTGAGCGAGCTTACTCATAACCCGCATGCGCCACATTATTACAGAACGTATAGCCAGCCAGCAGTACTGATCGAGTTTGATCCAGGTTAAGATGTACTTTTTGCGAACCTCTTCACTGTGAATACCAAATGAACATTTTCTTATTGGAATAAGAATTCCGTGTGTATTTTTATATACTTTTTTCTTTTGAACATAAGGATATGTTGGATTGATCCGTTGGAATTATGGAATTACATTATTTCCTTCACTTGTGGTGTGTAATTGTACTCAGTATTTGCCTGCTTTCTGAGATAAACGCTTCAGATCATAGAGAAGGACGATCTAGGAAATCTCACAGCAGTCTTCGTGGATCCAGGAATGAACGCAGTAAGCATAAGAGTGGTAGTAAACAATGTGTGGAGATCCAGACTGATTTCTGTAATGATGTGATCACGTATAATGCCACCAGATTACCCAATATGTTTGGTCATCGGAAGCTTCGCCATGCGGAGAGAGCTCTGGACGAGATGCGAATGGTCGTGGAGACTGGATGCTCACCGTATCTCAGGGCTCTTCTATGCTCCTTGTATCTACCGGAATGTCCGCATAGGAAGAAGAATGAGCCATTGCCCCCGTGTAAACCTCTGTGTGAGTTGGTGAGTTTTGAGGATTTTGTTTTGTTTTTTATATTTTTTTGAATTTAACAGTCGTAAGTTTTTTACCTTTTCAACTTATTTCGAAGCAAATTGAAATGAAAATAACACGGACCAGAAATTATTACTTTTAAAGATCATCACAACTATGTTCTCGTTAAGCATTTCAATAAAAAGGAATTACCATGACATCTACGACATTCGTTTCACGTCTGGTTATTCGGTTCGTACATATCTGAAGGTGTCCCTATGCTGTATCTAGCTGGGCACCTGGCAATCCATTGGCATCTGGAAATACCAACAAAGCATGCATGTCAATGTGTTCTTGGGGGAAGTTTCACGCGGCAGTCGTCTGCAGACGACAGTTCCAAAATTTCACAAAATGTTTCAAAAAATAAATGTCAACAATATTGAATTTCATAACCTTATTTGGAATCAACATGCGAAATGCATTGAAATAAGTTCAAACATACCTTGTATTGGTTCAGTAATTCGTGAGATTTGAAAGTTGGGAAAGGTTTCTGAAATACCTGTTTATATATCATATTTATGTGGACTGAAGAAGGCTTCCTTCTAAAGGGTCAATGTTTGTATGGTAAAACTAATTGCCGGGTGGAAAGTGTTTAAGCATTTACTGTATAAAAATTATGTTGGAACACCAATGGTAAGAAATGTTCCCGTCTGCATGAGCAGCGTTGACGTATACGTGCAGCTTGAAATTCTTCTTATCTTCTGATGGAGATTGGACACCACAGCTACAAAGGTGCGCTCCAACCAAAGTCGTGATATTATATAATTCATCGTGTGAAGCAAGAGACTCTATTTCAATTGTCCTCACATTTTAATTTTGTTAACTTAATTATTGTTTTAACAAGCTTAATTATGATTCAAAATTGATTAATTTTAAGACTGGCAAAATGGCTTAAAATGATGTGGATTTGCCTATATTCCAATAAATAAATAAAAACTCAATTTGGTCGAAAATACGTTCTTACCCAATTCCAAAGACGAACTGGTATTACTATTAGAACATTTTGTTTACATACTAGTTTCTGGTACCTTTAAAGATACCATTCCTTTCATCCCGCCCGATGCTGAAAATAAATTTCAGGATGAACTACCGGTATTTTGATAAATAGTAATACTTGGGAGTGATTCCTCGGTTGTGATACTTAGTCTCCCCATGTCAGAAGGCCTTGGCATTTTATTTGAACTTAGTCGATTAAATAGTACGTGTACCCTATATAAAATGTATATTATTTTCATAATGACACCCTTTGATGACACCCAGATTCCATAAGACCTATATGCATATTTACATCAAACAACCAATTAAATAAATAGATAAACAAACACAACAAACAAACAATCAAACAAATATATAATGTGTTCCCCAAAACAACCCAACACTAAAAACAAATATTGTAAATCGACCATGACCTATATAAAACAAGTTTAAGAGATCAGTCTCACCTGAGACTATTATTTAGTTATATTAGTCTCAGGTCTCACGTAGCGTTAGATCTGTACTGTCTCTTCTCATTTGACAGATACAGCGTGTCCTAAAAAATCTTCAGCACTTCAACATATATTGCACTGGACTTTTCGGATTTTACGTGGCGTACATTTCATTTTCTCAAGATTCTGTTCTGTTGTACAAATATCAAACTGAGGCATTTACAATTGCAACATACGATATTCGGGACTTTCATTCGGCTCTTCTCCAAACATTAACGCTTTCCACGCGGCAGAGTCGTCTCCAGACGACAGTGCCAAAATTGCACAAAATGTTTCAAAAATGTCAAAATTATTGAATTTCATCATCATATTTGAAGTCAATATGAGAAACGCATTAAAATAGATGCAAACATCTGGTAAAGATTTCTGAAAAATCTGTTTTGTATAATATTTAATGGTAATAGCCGTGTGGAAAGTGTTAATCATGTCTCAATGGAGGATATGACATAGGCCTATGTTATAGAGCAAAGATCCGAGTTGCCCTTGTGGGATTGGGAAACTATTGGAACCTAAATCAAAGTATTAAATCTAGTAATCTTGTCTTCATAAACAGACAAGACAAATGTACTAATTTCGGCGTATGATTTCGAAACAAAAACTATATTTTTGAGTCTATTTATGATGGGATCGAGGCATCCGAGGCTCGAATTATCTGAAATACATAAATGATATACCGATGTACATGCATTCATTTGTATTCAAAAACGTTTGCAAAATAAATATATGCTTCATAAACTGAGTGATACTCTCTTAACTCAAAAGATTGAAAAGTCAATCTTAAAGAGGGAAAGATCTTAAAAGATTGAAAATATTGAATCTAATACTAAGAGTGAAATTTCAATATATCAGACTGAAATTTTACTCTGTTATAGATTGAACATTTTCACTCTTTTAAGATCTTTTCCTCAGCACAATCTTTAAGATTGACTTTCAATCTCAATCTTTTAATTTAAGAGAGCTATCATAGGACTTACTTTACCAGTTATCCACAGTAGTGGTCAATTTTCTGCATATTTGAAGATTCTGATGTGAAGACAATTGTTATTATAATTATTTCGATGGAAGGAAAATGTACTAAAGGTCATCGCTTGAAAAATCATTTGCATACCTTACCATTATTTTTAAACCTGATCAACCTATAGTCTTTTGCTTTTGTGTTTTCACATGGACAAACTGTACATGTATGTATCAACCATTCGCTATAGGGTTAAATTCTAGTTCAAAAGGGTTTTATTGGGATTCACTGTAGCTGTGTTAAACTTTAACACTTTCCACGCGGCTATTAGTTTTACCATTATACAAAACAGATTTTTCAAAAACCATTCCCAATTTTCAAAGTCTATCTCAAGGATTACTGACACAATACCAGGCATGTTTATACTTATTTCAATACATTTATCATAGTGATTCCAAATATGGTAATGAAATTCAATAATTTAGACATTTTTGAAACATTTTTGACATTTTGCAATGTCGTCTGCAGACGCCAGCCGCATGAAAAGCGTTAAGACGTGTCAAGCACAATTTTCTACAAGCAATAATTGACACTTTGCACAAGCCGCCCGGCCCCAAATTGTTAAAAGTATTATACTTCTAAAGTGGCGCGTGCCCTATGACCAATCAATGAACTTTTCACTGAAGTCTGTAAATAGTTTAATGATTAATCCATGTCAAAATTTGGTATTCCTTCAAAATCATGTTTTATGATTAATCTTGACGGTTTATGTAACATAAGTGCGAAAAGTTTGATATATTTTTACTTTACTAAGCTAAGGACTATAGGATTGTCATTGGTTTATGTAGTTACTTCCTTTTAACACTTTCCACGCGGCAGTCGTCTGCAAACGACAGTTCCAAATGTTCACAAAATGTTTCAAAAAGTGTAAAAAGTGTGATATATTTTCCCCTTACTAAGCTAAGGACTATAGGATTGTCATTGGTTTATGTAGTTACTTCCTTTTAATACTTTCCACGCGGCAGTCATCTGCAAACGACAATTCCAAATGTTCACAAAATGTTTTCAAAAAGTGTAAAAAGTGTGATATATGTTTTCCTAAATAGCTAAGGGAGCACATCAAAACTCGACCGCGCGGCAACCGCCGGTTCCGCCCGGTTGGACCGCATATCATTGTTTAGAACAATAGAAACCGGCTGCAACCGCACGGAACCCCACGGAACCGGCGGTTGCCGGGCGGTCGAGTTTTGATGTGCTCCCTAAGGACTATATTGTCCTGGGTTTATGTAGTTACTTCCTTTTAATACTTTCCACGCGGCAGTCGTCTGCAAATGACAGTTCCAAATGTTCACTAAATGTTTCAAAAATGTCACAATTATTTAATTTCATGAACATATTTGGAATCACCTTGAGAAATGCATTAAAATATTAAAGTACAAACATGCTTTGGTTTTGGTTCAGAATCCTTGACTTAGAAAGTTTGGAAAGGTTTCTGAAAAATCTGTTTTGTATAATTGTAAAACTAAAAGCCGTGTGGAAAGTGTTATTATTATTATGCAATAATGTTCGAACCCTGGTCTACTTGGGTGTCAAGGTATTTGTAGCTATTTTATCATGACATTATGATTATCAAATTATTACCTAATCTAATTAAATCAGTCTGATAATATTTGATAATTATAATTCCGGTGATGTCATAATGATTATGAAATTCTCACTTTTTTAATTGCGAGACGAAAGATCTTTTAATACAGGCGCGTGAGTGAATCGCTCTCACCAGCGTGGGGTTATTGTTGGGGTTGTATTGGGGTGGGCTTCTTTTCTTTCTTTTTCTTTTTTGGGGGGGGGGGGGGTATGAGGACAGGCACGGAACCACGAAACCGCATTTTGTATACGGTTTTCATGGCAATCAGTAACCGACCAATCAGGTAATTTTGCGGTATAATTCAATTGAAATACCAATTTAAAAAAGGGCTTCATGGCTCCATAGTTAAATACATGTCACAATAATATATACAAATTTCCATGTATACGACTTTGCGTTTTTTTTAGCTAGGACGACACCCATGTTAAGCCAATCAGAGGCCGTGTAATGTTACCGTGGCAACCAGATTCAAATTGTAGGCCTACGCATATTCTAACGCTCAATAAGTAATGCACTCAGCCCTCTGGAAAATCTCATTCATTCAATGAATATACGAATACTGAATTGTTTGTTCATCATCGATACGCGTTTCGTCCTAATTGGACATTGCGTGCCCCACCAACTCAATCCACCCCCCTATCACTAGCCAACTAAATCATGCATAAATTAAAATCAGTCTTCATAATGGGATTGTCTTTTAAGTCTTTCTTGATTATTGACCACCAAGAGGTTGGAAGTCGCCTATATGTCATTTTAGCATCTTTTCGGCATCAAGTCTTGATTGTGCTGCACCATACCACCATCGGATTTCATTCAAGACAGTCTCTGATTCAAGAATGAGCCATGACTTGTTTTCAAAATGTCGCAGCTTGTCTTATTCAGAATGATTAATTTGAGGTGTTGTACTTCACTCTGGCTTTCGTCGTACTTGGGGCATTAATCATGTTAATGAATGCCATGGTTGAAGATGAGTTCAAGTTGTGTTAGGCGGCATCTTCACGCTATTACATTTGAAATCCATACACCCCCTAACATTTACCTTAAAGGGGCATTGAGAGATGTATCGATATACTAATTGAGCAAATAACGTAAAGATAATCATCAACATAGCCCATATCCAAAATGTCATACAATTCCGACATCGCCTTCATGCCAAAATAAGCAAATAACGGCACTTCCGGGTTGAGATTTGCCGCGAAAGTTCGTGACTAAAACGATAGCATAACTTTCGAATTCAGCACCTAGTTTATATCGGAACTAAGAAAATCATGAAATTTTATATGATAAACGGCGAATGTTGGTAAACTGATTCAGATGGTATGCCTAAGTATTACTTTGATGCAAACAAAACTTATTTCCAGGATAATTGAGGGCGCACTCCCATACGTATCTCTCAATGCCCCTTTAAGGGGACTCAAGGAATGAGTTTTTTGTTGAATTTATCGAGTGCTGTAATTTTTGAACTATTAATCAAATGCATATAAAAGTATAGGCCTACATTTTTGGAAAGGATTTAGGTCAAAGAATCCAATTTTGGCGTCAATTTTGACCAAAAATGTTGGTTTTTTGAGATCACAAAAAATCACTTTTTTGACCAAATTTATTTGTGACAAGCTAACAAAATTATTTTTGAGTAAAAAATGCCCAAAATTGCTTGATTATACTATTAAAATACTAATCTAGTGCCGATTTTCTCATTTTTTCTTCTAAAGCTGTATTTTTGAGATGTTGACCAAAAAAGTAATGAGAATGAGAAAAAATTGAGAAAATCGGCACAGATTAGTGTCTTAAATAGTATAATCAAGAAATTTTGGGCATATTTTACTCAAAAATAAATGTGTTAGCTTGTCCCAAATAAATTTGTTCCAAAAAGTGATTTTGTGTGATTTTCTCAAAAAACAACAGCATTTTGGTCAAAATTGACGCCAAAAAACTGATTCTCTAACCCAAATCCTTTCCAGGGGTAGGGATTTCAACTGTAATAGCCTCTACGTATATTTATGACTCGTTTGGTTAAGCTGTTGAAAGGTATATGATAGGCCTATAAACAGTGCTGAAAAGGTAATGTTATGATAATCAGGAAAATGCCTAATTTTGGATAATCAGTATTCCCAATTTAAGATTTTGATTTTGAGTATTTTGTGTAAGGTGTTTTGTAGCAATATTTAGTTATTTATCGATCTGCAATACAATCAGCACACCAAACTTAACCAAACAGGACGAAAGAAATGTTTTTATTTGTAACGAGCAGTTTTTGGATTCACCTCTGCGGTTCATCAACCTATGGTATGGGTGGGAATGGCATCCCAGGAGTAGCTTGTTTGCATTGAAATGTATAGCGAAATGATACACTACTGATAAGATATGTCATAAAGTCAAGCATTGGATTTAAAAATGCAATAAGCAAGGGGCGCAGGTTAAAGGTTACATGAACGGGGATAAGCAAATTCACATAATATCACTGTGATGCCACTATTTATACTCACAAGTCTCATCAATAATCCATAAAACATTATAAGAGTTGTTCGCACTTGAATTTGTTGTAAAACCCTTTGACTGTGATTCATTACGTTTAACATATATACCTTAAATAGTTGCGCAGCTTCCAACTGCAATAGAGCCGGCCGTGGTCATACATGTACACTGATTGCACAAACCGCTAGAGATACCTCGCCACTAATTAGACTGCCTATATTTTTACATGTTAAAAGGGTGTTACAAAACGTCGATTTTCTCGCTTATAAAGCCACTGGATTTTTCAACTTACCATTTTTCTTCAAATTCATGATATTTTTGATCATTTAAGTACATAATTTATACAGAGTATCCCTGACAGTTCCGAGAAATAATCCCCCCGATTTTGGACAGCTTGCGTATCGCTCTCCTATTTATCATCTAAAAATTGAGCAGTGTTGACGGAACATTTTCAGTCAAAATTACACAAAAACCTGCAAAATGTACTGAAAAGATCTCTTTTTGCACTGTGGTTTAGGTATATTAGTCCTAAAATCAGGATTATATTCGAACTTTAATCATGTAAGGGCAATACGTACTTTTCCTGATACTTAAGAAGAGAAAGGCCGAATGTGTCGTCGGCAAAGACAACAATCATTTAGTGGTGTGAAATCTAGAACAATTTACTCCGCGTTATTAGACTAAAAAACCTCTATCGATCTTAGGCGCAGGTACGTATAGATATACTTTACTCATTAAGTGTTACGAACCACCTGAAGTGATATTGCGAAAAGTTAACACTTTCCACGCGGCAGGCGTCTGCAAACGACATTCCAAAATGTCTCAAACTGTTTAAAAAATGTCAAAATTGTTGAATGTGTTGAATGTCAAAAGTTGTTGTCATAACCATTGAAATAATAACAAACATGCCTCGTATTGGTTCAGTAATTCTTGAGATAGATTTTGAAAATTAGGAGAGGTTTCTGAAACACCTGGTTTTTATATTGTAAAACCAAAACCAATAGCCGCGTGGAAAGTGTTAAGACGTGGCAGAAACTGATCAGATCGTCGGTAGATATAGAGCTGTCATGAAACCTAACGAAGATAGCGTAGTCGCTCTGGCGATGTCGCTCTGGCGATGTTGCTCTGGCGAAGTCGCTCTGGCGAAGTCGCTACAAAACTTATTTTCTCTCTGTGCCTTTAACATGTTTAAAACATACATTGTTTGATTGGTTTACCAATCGTGAGTCCATACGTTGCTGAATAGCCCTCTAAGATGCTAAGTGGACAATTGACTTGTGTGATTTATTTGCATCCCTCTATTATTGGCCTACTGGTTAATGCATACATTAGCTTGTAAGTGAAACATTTAGAACAAACATAAAGAAATCCCGAGACAATGTAAAATCCAAGCTGTATTATTCATTTCGCATGCTTCCTGATGTCTTCATACAAAAATCCCGAGACAATGTAAAATCCAATCATTTCGCATGCTCAGCAAGGTGTCTTCATAGCACACCGCTCAACACCGGCGTTTACAAGACAAACAAATACATGTGCATCTAGTGAAAGCTCACAATAAGCCTTGCAGCGCTAAATGTAAACACTAGTGGTATTCGTTCCAAATACAATCTGAATAGGCAATCTCTTGAAAAGCCAAGAAAGCAATAATAACAATAATGAGATGAGAATATAAGGCAAATGTTAGCTTAATGTTATTGTAGTAAGTAGTAACAGCTTGTTGTTAAGAACAAACATTCCAGTAGTTGTTGAATTAATCAAATATAATTATTGACTCGGATCTTAAAGAAAGTTGACCAAATAATTACACGAGCTTGAAGGATTGAGATGTAAAGAAATCAACTCAGTCCGGTAGGTCAGTTTGAAATGACCAAACAGATATTGGATCTGCTGTAGAAATATATGCAACGATCTTTACAGATCAGTGACCGCACTACTGTGCATTAGACTTGTGTAGTCTGTAGTAGACAAGGGGCAGTCTCTACGTTATTTCCATTGATCAAGGGGCAGTCCTTTGGAGGTTCTTTAGAACCAAATTTATATATAGTAGGCCAGTGGCAACCCACGCGGGAACCTACGTGCAGTGGAAGCGGCAATCCATCTGAACGGCTCTTTTCAGAGCCACCAATTCTTTCACAAGTAGGAAAGGGCACCTACTCTCAAATCATCGGGCAAGGGGCAGCCCAAATGATGATAACAAGAGAAGTGGCAATCTCTATGTTTTGTTTAATATTATAATAATTTGGTCCTGAAGAAGTCGGAGCTAATCCTGACGAAAGCTTGACAGATTAAAACTCGTCCGACGGCGAACCCGTTTAACTTATATTATGAATACCCGTCGTAAAAGCCTATCTCACAATTAGATATTGGAGGGGCTGGTTCTGGTATGATTATGAGACACCCACTTTTGAGTACATTTTAACACTTTCCACACGGCAGTCGTCATCAGACAGTTCCCAATTTCACAAGGATTATTGAATTTTATCACCATATTTGGAATCACCATGACAAATGCATTAAAATACAGGCATGAAAATGAAAACACATGAAAAAAACTGAAAAAACTGAAAATGTGCGTGAAATCGGGCTAAAAAGGCCAAAAACAGCCTGAAATTAAATGAAAGTGCGGAAATTTGGACCATAAAAAAACCTGAATTCAGTTTAAAAACTGAAAATTCTCATGCCTGAAAATAAGTACAAACATGCCTGGGTATTGGTTATCAGAAATTCTTGAGATAGACTTTGAAAGTTGAGCAAGGTTTCTGACAAATCTGTTTTGTGTGGTAAAACTAATAGCCGCGTGTAAATTTTATAAAGGTCAAAATAGTCCTAAAATGTATCGCTAAAATTGAACTGTGTTGGAACACGGTACTCATTTCATGAATCTGCGGTGCTCTAATATAAATGCTTCTGTAATGTGTGCAATGCATGTGCAACTATCTTGTGCATGTTATATGCAACAATAACATTTTATGTGCAAGGTATGCGCAAAATTGTTTATGCAATGCTCTAAACAAGCACAACTTTTCGTGCACGTTTTGTGCAAGGAATATGCACAACTAGTCAATGCCAGTTACGTAACACAAAAAGGCATGCATATTTGCAAATGTGTATGTAAGCAGTGACAGTTAAAAATATAAATGTCACTGATGCAAGTTCTGTACCTATATAAGTCAAGAAATGCGTTGTGCAAGTTAAGTGCAAGTGATGTGTAATAACTTTTACTGTATATAAGTTATGCACCAGGTTCGGGCAAGACATAAACAAAACTGTGTGTGCAAAGGTATATGCACGTGCCTTACATTAATATGCAAAGCATATGTATAACTTTTTTTGTGCAAGTACTATATAATTTAAAGTCACCGACTCTTCCATCCAAAGATCACATTCCTTTCCAATCTCCTGGCCCCCTCTTGGCCCCATCCTGGCCCCCTCCTGGCCCCCTCCTGGCCCCCTCCTGGCCCCGCATGGCACCCTCCTGGCTCCAATGACAATGTTTGGTGAACAATGACGAACCGTGGTGAAGAAGGGGTCCGCCGCCGAGCAGAAATGAAAAGCCCTGGAATGTGACATGGTCCAACAGTATTTCTTAAGGGGAGACGTCAAAACTCGACCGCCCGTTGACTGCCGGTTACGGGCGGTTCCGCCCGGTTCTTTCAGGTCAAATGTTTTACTGGTATATGAATATTCGCGCATGCAACACTGAACAACCGCCGGTTGACTTAATGCTGTAATCTGACCAATTTACACTATCAATCTGTTACTTTGCGGTCATAATAGCTCTCTCTATAATCGTTCTATAAAAAAAAACATTCATAGACTTTCGGTATTGATTTTAAAAAGTTTGAAAAAGCCAACTCCAGCGAAAATCAATAGCTGTATTGTACTGGTTGTCAACTGAGACTTATTAAGAGTCAGTCTGTGTAATTTTTTAGAATTGATTCTATCCTTCAAATAATAGATTTTTCTCATAGCTTGTGTATTGGTAGGCCCTTGGGCACTAACAACTAGGGTGACTTTCCAAAAATAAAAAATCGACTCGTTGCCATGGTAACCCACCAAAAACCAATTTGGGCCATTTTGGACCATATTTGCCCTGAAATTTACTCAAAATGGTCTTATGTCAAGAACTCACTTTATCAAAACGGAATAATACTGGAACCTTCCAATACAATCATCTCAAAGGACAACTCTTCCCCTACTGACTGCATCATTTAAAGGTAAATATCTTACTCCTAAAGGTAAATGCCAAGTATTTAAAGGTTGCCTGTTTTCAGTTTTGAAATAAAGGCGATTTTTGACCAAATGTATTACCTTAAAATTAATTCTGCCAGGGGTGCCAGAAATTTGTCTTAGCTGGTGTGAGTAGTTAAATGTATTGCCCTTCCAAATCTGTTAAAAGTAGCTTGGGCAAATGATATTCCTAAGTCCAGTGTTGCCAGGAACAACAGCCTTTTTGAAATCTGAGCATTTTGACTAAATAAGCCTTTTAACCCTATTTGTTATAAAAGCATGTGTTTTTTCAATGATATTCAATTAAAACATATTCTAATAACTCAGTTACATTCTTGTGGTTGATTGCAAAGGGTAATCTGTAATAACAATTCGACCTGTTGCCATGGTAACAACCAAAAACCAATTTTGGCCATTTTGGACTAAATTTGCCCTGAAATATACTTAACATTATCGTATGTCAAGAACTGACCATACCAAAACAGAATAATACTGGAACCTTAGAATACAATCATATCAAAGGACTCCTCTTCCCCTACTGACTGCATCATTTAAGGGTGAATATCTTATTCTTAAAGGTAAATGCTAAGTATTTAAAGGTTGCCTATTTTCAGTTTTGAAAATCAAGGTGATTTTTGACCAAAAGTATTGCCTTAACAATCTTCTTTTCAGGGGTGCCAGAAATATGTCCTTGCTGGTGTAAGTAGTTCGATGTATTGCCATTCAGATCGGTAAAAGGTAGCTTGGGCAAATTATATTCCTAAGTACAGTGTTGCCAGAAACAACAGCCATTTTTAAATCTAAGCATTTTTTACTAAATAAGGCTTTTTAACACTATTTGTTATAAAAGCATGTGTTTTTCCAATGATCTTCAATCAAAACATATTCTAAAGACTCAGTAAACTTTTTTTTTGGTTGATTGAAAAGGGTTATCTGTAATAACAATTCGACCTGTTGCCATGGTAACAACCAAAAAACAATTTTTGCCATTTTGGACCAAATTTGCCATGAAATGTACTCAAAATTATCTTATGTCAAGAACTGAAACCAAAACAGAATAATACTGAAACCTTAGAATACAATCACCTCAAAGGACAACTCTTCCCCTACTGACTGCATCATTTAAGGGTGAATATCTTATTCTAAAGGTAAATGCTAAGTATTGAAAGATTGGCTATTTTCAGTTTTGAAAATCAAGGTGATTTTTGACCAAAAGTATTGCTTAAAAATCTCCTTTTCAGGGGTGCCAGAAATATGTCCTTGCTGGTGTAAATAGTCGATGTATTGCCCATTCAGATCTGTAAAAAGTAGCTTGGGTAAATGATATTCCTAAGTACAGTGTTACCAGAAACAACAGCCATTTTGAAATCAAAGCATTTTTGCTAAATAAGGCTCTTTAACCGTATTTGTTATAAAAGCATGTGTTTTCAATGATATTCAATAAAAACATATTCTAATAACTCAGTAAACTTTGTTGATTGCAAAGGGTAATCTGTAATTACAATTCGACCTGTTGCCATGGTAACAACCCAAAAACAATTTTGGACCAAATTTGCCATGAAATGTACTCAAAATTATCTTATGTCAAGAGCTGACCATACCAAAACAGAATAATACTGGAACCTTAGAATACAATCATCTCAAAGGACACCTCTTCCCCTACTGACTGCATCATTTAAGGGTGAATCTTATTCTTAAAGGTAAATGCTAAGTATTTAAAGGTTGCCTATTTTCAGTTTTGAAAATCAAGGTGATTTTTGACCAAAAGTATTGCCTTAAAAATCTCCTTTTCAGAGGTGCCAGAAATATGTCCTTGCTGCTGTAAGTAGTTCGATGTATTGCCCATGCAGATCTATAAAAAGTAGCTTGGGCAAATGATATTCCTAAGTTCAGTGTTGCCAGGAACAACAGCCATTTTTAAATCTAAGCATTTTTACTAAATATGGCTTTTGAACCCTATCTGTTATAACTTATAAAGCATGTGTTTTTCAATGATATTCAATCAAAACATACTCTAATAACTCTGTTACATTATTGGGGTTGTTTGCAAAGGGTTATCTGTAATGAAAATGTGACCTGTTGCCACGGTAACAACCAAAAACATCTTACTCTTAAAGGTAAATGCTAAGTATTTAAAGGTTGCCTATTTTCAGTTTTGAAAAAAAGAAGCGATTTTTGACCAAAAGTATTGCCTTAAAAATTCCTCTTCTTTGCTGCTGGATTTATGTACAGTCTATGTTTATGAAATTGGGTGTTATCCAGTAACCCAGGCAACACTCTTTTTCATATTACTCTTTGAAAACAACCACAAGAATGTAACCGAGTTAATAGAATATGTTTTGATTGAATAGCATTGAAAAAACACATGCTTTCATAACAAATATTGTTTGAAAAGGCATATTTAGTCAAAATGCTCAGATTTTAACAAGGCTGTTGCGCCTGGCGACACCGTACTTATCATTTGCCCAAGCTACTGTTTACAGATTTGAAAGGGCAATACATGTAACTGCTACTAGCTGGAAGAGGGATTTTTATAGCAATACTTTTGGTCAAAAATCGCTTTTTTTCTTCTTTCAAAACTGAAAATAGGCAACCTTTAAATACTTAGCATTTACCTTTAAGAGTAAGATGTTTTTGGTTGTTACCGTGGCAACAGGTCACATTTTCATTACAGATAACCCTTTGCAAACAACCCCAATAATGTAACAGAGTTATTAGAGTATGTTTTGATTGAATATCATTGAAAAACACATGCTTTATAAGTTATAACAGATAGGGTTCAAAAGCCATATTTAGTAAAAATTGCTTAGATTTAAAAATGGCTGTTGTTTCTGGCAACACTGTACTTAGGAATATCATTTGCCCAAGCTACCTTTTACCGATCTGAATGGGCAATACATCGAACTACTTACACCAGCAAGGACATATTTCTGGCACCCCTGAAAAGAAGATTTTTAAGGCAATACTTTTGGTCAAAAATCACCTTGATTTTCAAAACTGAAAATAGGCAACCTTTAAATACTTAGCATTTACCTTTAAGAATAAGATATTCACCCTTAAATGATGCAGTCAGTAGGGGAAGAGGAGTCCTTTGATATGATTGTATTCTAAGGTTCCAGTATTATTCTGTTTTGGTATGGTCAGTTCGTGACATACGATAATTTTAAGTATATTTCAGGGCAAATTTGGTCCAAAATGGCCAAAATTGGTTTTTGGTTGTTACCATGGCAACAGGTCGAGTTGTTATTATAGATTACCCTTTGCAATCAACCACAAGACTGTAACTGAGTTATTAGAATATGTTTTAATTGAATATCATTGAAAAAACACATGCTTTTATAACAAATAGGGTTAAAAGGCTTATTTAGTCAAAATGCTCAGATTTCAAAAAGGCTGTTGTTCCTGGCAACACTGTACTTAGGAATATCATTTGCCCAAGCTACTTTTTACAGATTTGGAAGGGCAATACATTTAACTACTCACACCGGCAAAGACAAATTTCTGGCACCCCTGGCAGAATTAATTTTAGGGTAATACATTTGGTCAAAAATCGCCTTTATTTCAAAACTGAAAACAGGCAACCTTTAAATACTTGGCATTTACCTTTAGGAGTCAGATATTTACCTTTAAATGATGCAGTCAGTAGGGGAAGAGGTGTCCTTTGAGATGATTGTATTGGAAGGTTCCAGTATTATTCCGTTTTGGTACAGTGAGTTCTTGACATAAGACAATTTTGAGTAAATTTCAGGGCAAATATGGTCCAAAATGGCCCAAATTGGTTTTTGGTGGGTTACCATGGCAACGAGTCGATTTTTATTTTTTGAAAGTCACCCTAGTTGTTAGTACCCAAGGGCCTACCAATACACAAGCTATGAGAAAAATCTATTATTTGAAGGATAGAATCAATTCTAAAAAATTACACAGACTGACTCTTAAGTCTTAAAAGAGCCCATTACTTCAAGATGTTATTGCTCACGCGTGTGAGAGGCACTATCAACCGGTCGTGTTCACCAGAGTGTTACTATTTGACCTCATTATGGGTGTATATTATAACAGACGACACGTTTTGTGAGAACCGGGCGGAACCGGTCGTAACCGGCGGTTGCCGGGCGGTCGAGTTTTGACGTGATCCCTAACACTTTCCACGTGGCTATATTCTTCCATATACAAATACAGATTTTATGGAAACCTTTCCCAACTTTCAAAGTCTATCTCAAGGATAACTGAACCATGATACTAGGCATGTTTGTACTTATTTTAATGCATTTCTCATGGTGATTCCAAATATGGGGATATAATTAAATAATTTTGATATTTTTAAAACATTTTGTGACATTTTGGAACTATCGTCTGCAGACTGCCGCGTGGAAAGTGTTAAGATTCTATCTTTAGATTCCTTGTGTATTTATGTTGTAAACATGGTAAAAGAGCTCAATAGGCCCTGAGGTAATGTGAATGATGAATGCAATTTGTTCACCTAAAGCCGTTATGTTATCGAAAATCATTTAAAAGTGGTATTTTAGACACAAAAGCTTGTTAAGGTCAGGTCAAAGTTGCTGCGAAAACGCATTTAGAGACGGTTTTTCCTCCACGATAAAATTGTTTAATTGTTGGTTTGAAAGTCCAATCAAAGTTCGAAGTAACTTTGACTCATTGAGCAAAAGTAATTTGATAACATCTTTTAATACATCATTGTTTGTGGTTGTGGACTCTGTAAAAAGTGACGAGGGCAATTTGTTATTCAACATTCTTTATTTTGTGTTTTCCACCTTTTTTAAGTAGGTTCTTACAGTATCTAAGTTGAGAAGAAATAATGTATTACTTGTCAAGAACAATGTGAGTTACTAACTCAAAAAGGGGAAATCTTTGAAAAAATCCAGGTCGTACGGGAGAAAAGCCATTAGTATGATTGGATTGGAAGATGCTTCTTAACGATACCCCTGTTTATGAAAAGATAGGCCTGCCCTAATGCGAAGAAGTATGGTCTATATCTATGTTTATGGTAATAACGACCCCGGGGGGGGGGGGGGGGTACTCACGTATGTAAGGCATACGGGGACGTGCCGCTCCAGTGGGTCGTTTTTTCATGAGACATCCTTAGCCATGGGTAGGCTTTTCAACTGAAAAATCCTTAGACATGGGTCCTGTTTGTCTATTTTCGCGAAAATTTGCCAAAATTAGGTCTATTTTCGCGAAAATTTGGTCTAAAATGAAGCAAAACCCCCCAAAATGGGACCGATTTTTCCAAAATCACCCTTAGAAATGGGTAGGTTTTGAATCTCCAGCGGCACACCCCCGACCAAACCAAATCCGAGTACCCCCCCCCCCCCCCCCGGATAACGACAACCTGTTTTTACGGAAACATATAATTGTAACGACATCTTAATGACAGTGTTTGAAAAGAAGACAAAATCATGCTTCATTATCATTCGAATGGTGAGCCTGATTACATTATGATTTACCACGCTTACATGATATACTTAAACTTAATACCCTTTTAACCATTACGAAACCCGATTTATATTAGAATATCTTTAAATCACATGTTAAGGTTAATGACTGACTGTATGTATACTTCTGTCGTTGGCCGCTACTTTATTCGTTTTGTCAAGGACATCCAAAAGCATCTGACATCAATGTCGACAGTAAAAGGCATAAAACATTTGTTTTTTTCAGCGCCCTCTATATTGCTCAAATGAGTCTAGCTGATTGGCTGAATTAAGCCACTGGTGAAATGAGTAGATGCGTGGGGCTTTAAAGAGTAAGCTATTTAAACTGTGAAATCACAATCAAAGTAAATGATAATAAGAAAGACACTGCTCTTTCTCATCCTTTCCCTACAACCGAGGCTTAACACTTTCCACGCGGCTATCAGTTTTACCAATATACAAAACAGATATTTCATAAACCTTTCCCAACTTTCAAGGTCTATCTCAAGGATTACTGAACCAATACTAGGCATGTTTGTACTTAATCCATTGCATTTCTCATGATGATTCCAATTATGATAAACGATATTCAATAATTGCGGCATTTTTGAAATATTTTGTGAAATTTTGGAATGTCGTCTGCAGACGACTGCCGCGTGTAAAGTGTTAACTTGCGACATAAGGGTAATCATTTGAACGCTTAGATGACATGGATGATTCTCAATCAGCTTTTATGAATATCTAACATTTCCCTCCCAAAATCGACAAACGTACTTTTGACGCAAATCACTATATAATAAGCAAGTTGGCATAGAACAACAGCTATTGTGTTGCAGGTATTCCCTAGCCCACGGATAGATTTAAGGCGTATTTTTGGTGGCTAATAATATGACTGTCACTTTAAATATTTCATAAAGTAAGTTAATAATATACTTTTCACAATAGGTAAAAGTTATAGCCAAAATACACGAACTACTTCACTTTCTGTATTACAATGCTATATTTCCTAAGGACCCGATCGGTCAAGACTAAATGGTCAATTGTCAAATAAATAATAGAAATAGTCCACTGACCATGCTGCGCAGTCACTTGGACATTATTATTTTATAATTATTATTGTTTTCATACCAAATAAGCTTATTTACATGTACTTCGGATAATCGTGATTACTAATTTTTCTTCATGAGAGACGACGATCGATAAAACATATATCGGGTGTCTTGTACGTAGTTTGTCATCCAATCATTCATCTATGATAATTCCCGTTTAAGAAACCAATCATAATGAATCGTACTACCACCGTATTAGTCATATTCTCGATATTTAAGATCTGCACCCGAATTGAATATTTATCTTTTTGATACTAGCATTGGACATCTTGAATAAAATAACTACTCTTTCTCTGGACATTGACGATACATGCGCAGCATTTACGCACGCGCATCTTCCGTAAGTTTTACGCCTGTATGAATTACGCAATCACGTCACTGTCTCGTGGACGTGAAAAAGAAAGTACATTTTGGTTTAACCATGGCAGGTAATACTCTTATTACCTGCCATGGTTTAACTTACGTTTATTTTTTTTAACAAACTTTTAAAAAGCATGATAAATATAACATTATGCGTAAGTTTACGGTTATGGATAAAAAAATGGCAATTTTGTCATCAAATGTTATCGACTTGGATATCTGAGAACGCGTTACTTCAAAGATTATCAAAGTACACATGAGACAATGATACAACTTTTAACACGATGTTGGTTTGTATTGTATATGAAATGTTTGAAAGAATAATAGCCTTCCGACAAAAAGGTGATATCGCTCAACTCAATAAAAATAAAATTGCATTCATTCATAACAGGTGGTCATACCGCTAGTCATTTACTACACATTCTCACCAAATTAATTGTACAATTTCAAATTAATCTAATCACGTACTCTTAATTAGCGTTAATTAGCACCGTCCAATAATTAATATGTACATGTATGTGCTGCGTATAGTATTATTCTTAGGCAAAATCTACAGAGACGACCCTTGACGTATCCATTTCATTCGCTCTAGGCTTGCGTTGTGAACTTGACTTAACTTTGTACTTTCAAAGAAAGACCCGACACCAAGGGTCTATTGTCCTTTTGTATCGAGATTATTCTTTACAATTTTAATTTGAAACACTAATTACGAGGAAAATATGAAATGTATACACGGCCTTTTTATTATGTGGTTTAACCTGTACATGTTCAACAAGATTCGGCCTAAGGAGTTGGTATCAAATTGATCACATAAATCCGTTTATTAATTAGGTGCCAATATTTTCAGACATTGCGAACACCATTACTCATACGTATTCTCTTTAATCATGTTAATCTTATACTATAGACCGTTACAGCAGCAAAAATATCGAAATGTGTATAAAGCAATTTATTTATTTTTTATTTTAGTATAAAGTGCGATCACAGAAATATATGCTGTCAAATATTCCAAAAATTAAACAAAAATAAAGCAAAACAATAATAACATTTTTTTTCATATAAAGAATTATTCATATTTCGTTCAAAGAAATTCATTGATAACAGTTTATAATAACATTTCAACCGATCTACGTCAAAGCTTGTCACCATTTACGTCAAAGCTTGGCACAACTGCTACGATTCCATATTGAAAGAAAATATTAAATAAAATAAAAAATAAATTAAAACACGTTACAAGGGTAGCATCTGTGTGGTCATAAGAGTTCATAAGCTTACAGTTAGTCCTTGATTTACATGTAAGCTGTTAAAACCCTCCACTTTCTTACAATCAAACAAGATCAAAATAATTATTGCAATTATAGCAAGTAATTTAAACATTGATGATTTGCAATCCAAAGCTAAACTTTAAACGTTGATCCACTTAAAAAGTTGTTTTAACACATCAAACACTGAAAGAGACCTAATCGGTCAAAATTATACGTGTTTTCACGCGATTGAGGGTCTTGGTCTTTTCTTTTTGGTAATAATAATATTACTATATTCTAGCACAACTTGCCCTATTGTTAACACTTTCCACGCGGCTGTAGTTTTACCATACAAAACATATTTTTCCGAAACCGTTCCCAATTTTCAAAGTCTATCTCAAGGAATACTGAACCAATTCTAGGCATGTTTATACTTATTTGAATGCATTTCTTATGGTGATTCCAAATATGGTAATGGAATTCAATAATGATGACATTTTTGAAACATTTTGTGACATTTTAGTATGTCGTCTGCAGACGCCTGCCGCGCGGAAAGTGTTAAAGTTTTAATTTGTATCAACGGATACTTTATCTGCAGTTATATCTTAGATGTGGTCAATCTAAGAAAAAAGGCAATAACTCAGATTTAAGGTCAATCCAGTTAAAAACAAGATTCTTTAGCTCAATAATTAGCCTAAGTACTAGTATAGAAATAGTGATTAAACTTGGTAACCTAAATAGATGTTATCTAACGAACTTTTTTGTTGTTATTTTAAACACTTCCTGTTTGTGGATAACTGGAATTTAATAATAATATTTTAACAATTTTATTGTAAATTAATTCATATTCTAGAAAATAGAGTAACTAAGTTTGTAATACGATTAAGTTTGTCCCCATTTTGATAATATTAAATATTGTGTGAATAGATTAATTTTTGTAAGGAATTTTAATCAATAGAAAGGCTTCTATTAATTTATATACATAAACCTTGGTCATAAATGTATGTCTTTGAATTTGTAAAAGAGAAATATCTATCAAAATGTTTGTGTACAAGTTTTCAAAATATTGTAAAAATAATAAATAAATATATAAAAAACAAACAAAATAATAAATATTTCAAAATTATTTTTAAAATGTCACAAATTTTCAACACACAACAATTCAATAAAATTATGGTTCGGTTAGCTCAGGCTCCGTAGAACAAGTGTGTTATGCTTGGCCTGAGTGATACAGTAAATTATTTATTTAAAGCACTCTCTTAATATAACACAATTTCCCTCGGGAGTTTGTGTTAAGTGGTAAAACCTTATTAAAGATTGTGTGATTACGTATTGACCCATATTAAATTAATTGAACCTTTCACGCAATTTACACTAAAACCGGGTAAAATTATAAGGTGTCATAAGGGGTTGAATCCTATTTCCCGGCTATTCTGGAGGAATATGTACACCCTATCCGGGCAGCGATATTTTTACCGTAAACATTTGGCCAAATGTTGTTTACGGTTAATAAATTCGCATCCGGGCATACCATTTTGTGAGATAATATTGAATAGGCTAAATTTAAACCATAGTCTAAGGGGAAAATGTTCTACAGAAAATCAAATTGTACAGATTTTTTTGAAAATTCGATAGCATTTGTGAACATTTTGGGGACATTTTGACAAATTTGAAAATTATTTTATTGTTTTGATATTTTGGAAAATTGTTGAAAATTCACAAACGCTTTCACGAACATTTTAAGAAAAATAAATAAACCGCCCATTCGACCGACTTTCTTGAGAGATCCCAAAATATAGTAGAGCAGGAGGTGTTTTTTCATCGCCTTAGCTAGAACGAAGGTAACTGCTATGTACGAAGTTAGAATTCAAGTACACGAATCTTCAATTTACGCGATAAAAGTGATTTCTGTTAGGCCAAAAGCAGTAAAATAATGCTATAATTAATTGGGTGTCGCAGATAAACTAATTACCAAAGCAGTTAGTTCGTGTGTGATTTTGTTATCAGGGATGCTTCACGTATGTATTATTGATCTAATTACGCATAGGTTTAGCGTGCATTGTTAGATCAGTCATACACAGTTAGGACACAGTTGATTACCAGATCACACACTTAAACACTTTAAGGGTTAACGTTTTATCTGTAATTTCCAAATATATTTCATTTATTTTGATAATATTTCATTTCATGAATGGTACAACTTCTGATTTAGTTATTGTGCATTTTTATTTACTCATTTCATTACTTGACAGTAAAACTTCTGATTTAGTTGTGCATTTTAATTTTCTTTCTTTAAAGACGTTTAAATATTTTCAGTTCCATATATGCTGCTACCATTAGTGCGAGTTGTGTCTTAAATTCAACTTTGCATCGCAAAATAATACATTTGCATCATGCTAAATCACACGATGAAAATAAGTATATTTTGAAGAACTAACCAGTTCCCACTATTTCCCAAATGGGTAAGGTGTCAAATTAATAGTATACAATATGTGATCTGATAAGAAATTTAACACTTACCACGCGACTATATTAGTTAATTTAGTTTTATCGTATACAAAACAGATTTTTACAGAAACTTTTCCCAATTTTCAAAGTCTTATCTCAAGAATTACTGAACCAATACTAGGCATGTTTGTACCTATTTAAATCCTTTTCTCATGGTGATTCCAAATATGGTGATGAAATGAGATAATGTTGACATTTTTGAAACATTTTATGAACTTTTGGAACTGTCGTCTGCAGACGACTGCCGGTGCCGCGTAGAAAGTGTAAGCGTAACAAATTATCACCTCTGTCAAATTGTTTTCTAATACTATTATTACCACTATACTATGTCACCGTATAGCAAGGCTTTGGCAAAAGGCAAGCAAGACGCAGACGTTTTCCAATTACAATTATTTAAAGGAAATGTTGAAGGTCGGGGACCCCCTATCCGTGTGACAAATTTCCACAATTAGTTGACTTGTCACTCAATAGGCGGTGTACAATTAACGTGACAAGATTGAACTTGACTTAAATGTCATTGGCAAGTTTAGTCTAAGCCTGCGGGATAGCCCAGCACGTTGGGTTAACCCCTGAGATCAGTGTGCTGATTGGTTATAATCATGATAATCAAGGATAGATCATTCCTTTGACCAATCAGATACATTGTTAAGTATGATTGTATCGCTGATGATGATTTTGGGTGAAACATTCAGATGCTGTATTTTGATTGGTTCATCAAATCAGCGTATCATATCTTTAACCAATCGGAAATCTTGTAACAAGGGCGGGTATAGTGCGTTAAGGGTTAATAGGGATGGATGACAGCGCGTGTATGTTACAATCTTAATCAATTAAATTAACGAAATGTCATGTTTTTATTCCTTGGGTGTTTGATACGGCACGATTTGGATGTTGTAGGCCTACTCGTAATATGGTATTGGTAGTATCCGGGTATTAGTATGGATATGGAGAGTGCTTTTTATGCTTTGAATGAATGGTGTGATTTCAAATGTTCGTAGGAAGACTTAAAAGATTTCAGTTGAATCAGAAATCTTTAAAAATTTCATTTACGCATGCATGCTCTCCCGCCAAAAACACAATCACACGGATACGCAGTAACTCGTTAGGTATAATTTAACATGCACGCGTGCGCTATGTCAAAGGAATTCTGAATCAGACTTAAGTATTTGGAAATATACACATGATACGACGTATATTCAGCGATGCCTGATCGAAAATATTCAACATCTAAGTGATATATTAGCCTATGTTACAGACAAACACTTCAACATTTAGGGAAAATGTCTCCGATGCGCGCGCCATGCCTCTCACGATAGTTCCATTTTATAACTAACTGTATAGAGGTTATCCAAGTAGCCCTGCACAACGGACTACAGGGGGAATCACACCCGGACTAGACTACATTCAATATTTGAATCGGTGCATGACGTCCAATTCATTGCATGAACCGTGTTACCAAATTGGCCCACATATCCAGAAATATGTGTGTCTTCTTTCTGAAAATCTTAACCACTTATTATTCCCGACAAGATGGCAGCTAATCTGTTATAATGCATGGATAACCTCTATTTGGATAGAATAATTTCGCTTTAGTATAGAATATCATTGTTGTGGGACTAACATTCTGCCACATTAATATACATTTTAGCCTAAACTATTAGTATTATACTTCCATATCCCACCTTGATGGCTTTCATGGATAAATTATCTTTTATGTATAGGTCTTCTTTTGGAATTCGATAAAGCATGGCCTGAGTTCAAATAAGAAGGGTTTGGTTCCCGGGTTTGGTTGCGGAGAATGATGATAGCGGGTGTTATGTACAAATGACAGGTGTGAATCTAATGGATTCAGATCTGACAATAGATCCTCTGACTACCCTCAATCCAGTGTCCTCGAGAGGGTATAGTTGCCGCCCGAGATAGAGATAACTGGAGATAGGATATTGCATAAGTATTTTGAGCAGAGCATTGCAGAGCTAGGATTCTACATCCAATTTTATGTTAAACATATTAAAGGGTTGTCACGGGTAAGGGACAAAATGTTTCATTTTAGAGTAGAGGTGTGAACCTGGGGTCCACATACTGGGGTTTCACATATTATTATTTAAATGTAGGCTTATTCCTAAAGTTCCAATTGGTTGATTTCTATACCTCTTTAACGGAGGTTAATACTTTTCTGCCATACATTTATGGTGCATCTAGTGTAAAATTAATATAGCCCTGAGTAAAGCCAACCACCATCAGTGACCAAAGCGTTGCTTGAAAGTTTCTTTTACAACTAGTTTTATCTAACCATGATCCATTGTTTAGTGTTAATGCAAAAATCTAAATCGACTGCAATTATCATAACTATTGCGCATTTATCAATCGTGGTTTTGAATTACTTGGTCACAGCAAAACTAATTGTAAGTAATTTTACGATAATTATCATTTTGTTTTCTTGAACATGTCGGAAGGTCTTTTTAAAAATTCCCTTTTATATGGTTGCATTGAAAACCTAGATAAGCGCGTGATTAGTATTTTGAGTTCTGGACCAGTGGTTCATCATATTTAATGCCAGCTTTGCTAAAAGTATCATTATTTTCATTCAATGGACCTTGTAGATGTTAATGAGGCTTGCGACGCTTACCATAATTGTTATGATAACGTCTCAAACAGTGTATGAACTTAGAAAAGAATTACTGAAACGTGACGTCCAGTGTACCGGGCGTGACGGGAATAGTGTCAGCCCCCGTGTATGTTGTGTCAACCAGGAGTGTCAAGTAGTGTATCAGGTAGATTGAGGGTAACGAATGATCACACTTTCCACGCGGCAGGCGTCTGCAGCGTCTGCAGACGACATTCCAAAATTTCACAATTTTTTCCAAAAATGTCAAAATTATTGAATGTTATTCATACACTCTATGTAGTGTTGAACCAATCAGGAAGCAGGAATTACAAATACGCGGAGTGCATTGAAAGTGTCCACTGCACTCCGCGTGTGCGCCGTTCAAATCACGCAGTGTGCGTTTTGTTTTGATTCGTTGTTCAAAATTCGCGGGTTCACCGATTTTCACTGCGGGTATTAGCAAACTTGTTAAAGTGTTTTTAGTCGTTTTACATAGATCAAAATTATGCCTTAAATTGTGAATTTTTATTTGTATAGTGTCGTGTATGAATTAGGTCAATGCATGCGTATGTTTTGTTTCTCGAAAAATTAGAAAAATCAATGCACTTGCGCAAATGTTGATATGCTCACAATAGCACTCCCCCTTCGGGGTCGTGCCATTATTCACACATCAACATCAGCGCGCGTGCATTGATTTGTCTAATTTCTCTCGAAACAACACATACGCATTTATTGACCTATAATTACCATATTTGGAATCACCATAAGAAATGCATTGAAATAAGTACAAACATGCCTAGTATTTGGTACAGTAAATCCTAAGATAAACTTTTGAAAATTGAAATGTTTTGTGTATGCCTATGGTAGAACTAATCGCCGCGTGGAAAGTGTTAATCGCGGATCGTGGAGGGTCAGGTAAAGGGTAAGAACAAGTTGATGAGGTGCGGCTTAAACGACTGGAACAGAGTCTGTACACATTTGATCTAATTTGAACGTAGCTTTAAGATTGACCGAGATAGAGCCTAGAGGGAACATGAAGCATCAATATCAAGTTGCTAATAAGTGTTCGTCCTGGTAAAGAAGACGTTTTGAATCGTGTTCTAAACAGACATGGCAGAATATATGAAGGGTAACAGTTTTGTAAGCATTGTGCAAAATTGTGTCATTAAAACATTGCTCAATTGGGATGCCTAGCATAATTTAGACCTGAATAAACTTTTTAGTTTTAATTACTGAATGATTTGCAATGGTTTCCCGTATTATTGCTGTGGGTAAGTCAATAGACGTATTGGATTTGTGAACTTTTTTATATGTATAGGGGTGAGGTATTTCGTGTTGTCTATTGTTGTGTTGTGTTGTATTGTGTTGTGTTACGTTGTATTTTTGTTGTGTTGTATTGTATTGTATTGCATTGAAATTGTATTGTATTGTATTGTATTGTTTTGTTCTATGGTTTTGTTTTGTTTTGTTTTGTTTTGTTTTGTTTTGTTTTGTTTTGTTTTGTTTTGTTTTGTTTTGTTTTGTTTTGTTTTGTTTTGTTTTGTTTTGTTTTGTTTTGTTTTGTTTTGTTTTGTATGTTTTGTTTTGTTTTGTTTTGGTTTTGTTTGTATTTTTTGCATTGTATTGTATTGTTTTGTATCGTATTGTATTGTTTTGTATTGTATTGTATTGTTTTGTATTGTATTGTAATGTGTTGTGTTGTGTTGTCTTGTTTTGTCTTGTCTTGTCTTGGGGTGTTTGTATTGCATGGTATTTTATTGTATTATATTGTATTGTATTATATTGTATTGTATTGTATTGTATTGTATTGTATTGTATTGTATTGTATTGTATTGTATTGTATTGTATTGTATTGTATTGTATTGTAACATTGATTCCCCATTGTTTTGTCATGTTATTCTTAAGGTTTTTCACGTATTATTTATCATTGTTTATTCATTCAATACTTCTATAATGCGCCGTGTTGTCTATGATATGGCGCCTTATAACTTCCTAATACATGTACTTATGTATTGTAGTGAATGTCTCAGACATAATTCAATCGAACTTGCTACACAATTGAGGCGACAATTACTTGAACAAACTTCTATGTTCAAAGCCCTTGTATGTGTTTGTACTTATGAACCACACAACATAACAAGGCTACATTATAAAAGTACGACCTGTCATACGAAACCTTTCCAAACGTACACTCTTAACACTTTCCACGCGGCAGGCATCTGCAGACGACATTCCAAAATTTCACAAAATCTTTAAAAAATGTCAAAATTATTGAATTTCATTACCATATTAAGAATCACCGTGAGAAATGCATTGAAATAAGTACAACTATGCCTAGTATTGGGTCAGTAATTCTTGAGATAGACTTTGAAAATTGGGAAAGGTTTCTGAAAAATCTGTTTTGTATTTGGTAAAACCAATAGCCGCGTGGAAAGTGTTAGCAATACATTCAAAACGTTGAATGTTAATGTAACATTTTTGAACAAATGTGAATAGGCCTCATTAGTAAAGTAACTTATCAAGTGTGGGTTTTTTCACACACTATAGAGCAGAATTATTATTCACTAATAAAACATATGAATTATAATGGTAAATGCAGATATTGGTGAACTGGTAAAAATGCAAGCATTAACAATCATTTTACTGCGATTATCCTCACACCCCTCTAGCTAAACTTAGGTTTCCTCTTCAATCGGTAGTACGTACTAGTTAGGTACGTGTCATCAAAGTGGATTTTTTCTTCTCGTATTGTACAGCAAATATATAACACGCCCACATTATAATATTATTACGGTGCAAATTTAGCTAAGGCCGTTATGAGGCTCAGCATATATATATGAAAAAGTTATAACTCTCAACGATATTGTACCCGGGATCCGGATTGTACCATAAAGTTCACGTGTAATATATCTTGTACTCCTCCAATAACAAAACCAAAGCTCTCAGGCAAGACTTCGTCAAGACTTCGTCAATTTCATAACAAAAAGTTTAGCTTCAATAAGTCTTCAAACGTGTACCAATTTGTCAAGCCACCTCTTATTCAGTGTTACCTAGCCCACGATTTAGAAACCCAAATGAGCTACTATATTAAACGCCAGTTGTCTCGGTTTGGGGAACGCCACATGCCCGGCACATGCCACAGTCTACTCGCTCTTAAGACCCCCTTTTGAGCCTACATCAGCTCTTAAAGGTAGATGACCCGATCACATTTTCATAACACAGATTTTCTCAAACATATGGAGATTTTCATTTCATATGAAAGATCATATTTTTCTGATTAACATACTGAAATTTGACGGTCCAAACAAATCAGTATGATTACGAAGAAATCGGTGAAATAACATCGAATTACCGCGAAAAGTGGTAACCACCAATATAGTTTGTGTACAACTCAATGGGCACATTTCACGGCATCTTGTGCGTCTAAAATAAGAACCATTAGAGTTATGCAACTCAAACTTTGGAATACGACTTTTTTGAGGATGACCTTTCATGTCGAAAAGAAAACTTCAAGTTGAAAATCGGAACATCTACCTTTAAGACCGGATTGATCAATTGAAGCATCCCCGATCCTCACCTTACTATAAATACGGACCGCGATGAGTTGTCGCGGCAGCAAATAATCAATCATCTGCCTATCGCTTCACCGAAATGCTAAAATGCAAAACGGACTTTGTTTGGGTTTTTGACACATATCTTTGTTAATATTCACTCAATCTTCCGCAATATCTCAAATTAAAGAGACGACATTTTTTCTCGATTAATATAGCTATACTTTTAAAGTTTTGAGCATATTATTACATGGTAATTTTTTTGAGGACTGTATTGCAATGGGACAAAACATTGGGCTACTTATGAATCCCTCTGCCACATTTTGGGCTAGTGTCATTTCGGCAACACTTCTTTTACACAGTCGCATATCGCAAACCAACCTACCGGATCCGACGGATTCAAATGTTGTATTTCTGCTGAAGGCGATGTGATAGAAGAAAAAGTGTTTGAGTAGAACCCTAAGCTACACCAATGAATGACAACAAATAGGCCTATAATTATTTCCTGTGAAACACTGTCATTTAATATCAGCATGAATTATGCCTAAAAAGCTTGAATTGCTCTATGAGTAGGAATTTCAGACCAACTTTACCTAATTTTAGGTAATTTCGATATCAGAAGTCTAAATTGGGGTATTAGGGAAAGGCGTGTGTGTAACTGGGGGTTGATGGCAACGAGAATGTTCAATACATACTAGTTAACAAGTACGACCTATAGTTTTTATCTTCTCGAGTTGAGTTCAATCAAATGATTTGTGAGCTGGTAGTCAAAATGTAATAGATATAAAACATGAAATCCTGAATATAATACGTGGATCAAATCCTTTATGCCATTTAGAAATGTCAACCAAAATACTTTAAAATTGCACGATATCTTCAGCACCTGAGTACTTTTTCGACATCACTTCTAGGGGTCAAACTAGGGCAAATCTCTTATTATGTGATCTTGGTTTCCCCCTATCAATCACCGGCACTAAGGCTCTTATAACCCTTTACTACTCTGTCCTAACAAAGTGTCCCTCAAAAATATGCATCCCCTTTGGGAAAAACGTGTCGTAGAACAAATATTATTACTACCTGTTGGTATTACTGCGTTGTATTCTATGGAGAATGGCCGAAGCAACAGGTCCCTCCAACACACCACTCGGGGCAACCAACTTGACTTTTATTCCCAGAACTTTCCCCATATTGTATAACATCAGCCACATCACTTCGCACTCAGGCAACAAGAATAATCCATCAAATAATGTGAAAATGCATATCTTGGTAAAAGTGGCTTTTATTCAATAGATGCAAACTATAATCAATGATAATAATTCCACAAAACAATTATGTTTGAAAATAATCCGTTAATTGACATGATGTATAAAGATATTAATAATGTTAAGTACCACAATTGCCTGAAATATAATTAGAATACAATATACAGGGTGTCTCAAAAAAAAATACAACGCACCCTTAGGTGATCGTAACTTCCTATAAGTGTCGGAATAGAACAATTTGAAGAAAACAAATGAGTAAGTAACCGCCCGCGTAAATAAAAATCTGTATATTAATACATGTGTTCTTTGACTACTGATACATAATCGAATATTGCTGAATGAAATGGAATCAAACTCGGTTTTCTTCAAATTATAGCCAAATGAGTTGGTTTAGAATTAGATAATATTGACTGCGTAACAACTGTTTTCGTGAATTTGTTTTAATATCAGAGGATTTTGTTCTGGTCTGAGGAATTGTCCCGAAGGGGCGCATTCCCCGAGAGACAATTCCGAATGACCAGAACAACAACCGAGGATTTCAAAACAAATTCACGAAAACAGTTGTTAAGCAGTCATTATTCTCATTCATTACTGAAAAGAAATCATGATTTGTACCGATCTATAATCTTGCTAATAATTAATTAGTTTTCTGTTTATTTTGTCCACCCCTTCTTAGTTATTGAAACAGTCCAAGTCGGATTATCCCCTCATTAACATTTTTATCATTCAACCAATCAGAAATAAGCTTCAATCGTGTTTCCTCATCAACTCATTGAATATTCAGTTTAGGGTCGTGAGGTGTTAATTTGATTGGTCGGTCAATGAGCAAAACAATCGAACACTTTGGCGCAGTTCTTTAGGGCAATTATTGGTAACCTGCGCTCGGCGTGCGCGTTCTCATCTAACGATTAATTTCATTGGAACGCACTTGGTACGCAGCTATCGCGATTATTCATGAAGTAATAAATGAATCATAAATACTGGTTGAATACAGGCTTACCATGTCACAACCCAAGATATGCAGAATTCCATTGCATTCATCAGCGGATTATGCGCAATAATTCCAAACGGACCGCCTTAATAACAATGCATAAACACGTGCGTAAGAAAATAGCAGAGATATGTATAAATAGCTGATAACAAAAACACCACCTGTTTATGTGGACATAGTTATGTTCATGTGTTGACGCAACTCGGGTATTTAAATCAGTCGCTAACGACGCTAGCTGACGATAGCTGACGGTAGTTTAAATAGTTCTCATTTAGTGCCGGGCTCGTCTGTTTATAGGTTTATGGTCATGACTTTAGTTGTTTGGCGCGGCAGCGAGGCGAATTTAGTTGCTCCAGCAGAGGAAGGAAGAAACGCTGCTGATGCGGGCTATATAGCGGCAGATTCAAACGACATGTCGCTCATGAGTTGACACTGACAGGTCGACCGCCGTGTCGCTCATGAGTTGACACAGAAAGATTCGAACGATATGTCGCTCATGAGTTGACACTAACAGATTCGAACGATATGTCGCTCATGAGTTGACACTGACAGGTCGACCGCCGTGTCGCTCATGAGTTGACACTGAAAGATTCGAACGATATGTCGCTCATGAGTTGACACTAACAGATTCGAACGACATGTCGCTCATGAGTTGACACTGACAGGTCGACCGCCGTGTCGCTCATGAGTTGACACTGAAAGATTCGAACGATATGTCGCTCATGAGTTGACACTGACAAATTCAAACGATATGTCGCTCGCGAGTTGGATTATGGTACTTTTATGCCAAGCAACCTATAACCCCCTATAACGACCGGTCCTGAATTTCGATACGTCGCTGCTGACTTCAAACGCATTCAATTTTGAACCTAACATGCCTGATGACGTAAAACTCGTCATATCGGTAACACACATAACACAAAAATTCCAGACCAGGTACTTTGATGATGGCTAATCCAAAATCAATAATCGGTCAAAAAAAATCCTGAGATATGCATTAAATGGAGCAGATTTCTTCTTCGTAGTTTGCATACCTCATCCATACAAATCGAGTGGAGAGTTTTGAAGTTGGGAAAGGTTTCTGAAAACTTTGTTTTGTAGCCGCGTGGAAAGTGTTTAGTAAAAGTGTATGATACGCTTCAATACTGAGTGATATTCAGCTTACCTATATACCTATCTGCTTTTGACGAATTTTAAGCCTATGTTTAAGCAACATATTATATGTTAGGCAATATTTGGTGTGACGCATGTCGTGTAATACCCCGGTGTAATACAGGTGGATTTCAACTAATCTTGGCATTGGCAATATTGCAATTGGCAATACATTGTATAATGTACATGACCAAACAATCACACTGTAAACGGTGTTAATTTGAAGGAAATGCGGGTACTTAACAAATAATAAATATAACGATTTAACTCACTGCGTAGGTGTTAAACCCTAAATTTACACGTAAACACGGTTTAAGGCAATTTCCCAATGCCGGGTCTTTGCTGTAACCAACCAACCCACACGAACGTTGGGGTTGAACGTTGAAAGGAACAGTTTGTAGATTAACACTTTCCACGCCGGTATTATTTTTTACTTTCTTTTGTATACGAAACAGATTTTTCAGAAACCTTTCCCAACTTTTCAAAGTCTTATCTCAAGAATTGCTGAACCAATACTAGGCATGTCTGTACTTATTTGAATGTATTTCTCACGGTGATTCCAAATACGGTGATGAAATTCAATGATTTTGACATTTTTGAAACATTTTGAGAAATTTTGGAACTGTCGTCTGCAGACGACTGCCACGTGGAAAGTGTTAAATGATGTTTATGTTGGTATTCATGGAGCAATGGTACTTTTGTTCACTTGCATGACTTGAATACAGTTTGAAATATTGTGCTGAAAGAAGGTATCGATGTGTAAGAATGAATCACATGAAATAGGACACTTTGATATGATCTTGTCAATTATAGATGAAAAAGGTAACTTATCTAAAAGTCTCCGGAAATGTGGTGAAACTTGATTTTGATAACCAACATTACTCCGTCTGACATGTGTCAATTACAATCAACAATGATCAATTGCAAAGACATTTTCGTTAGAATAAAACCCCGACTACCATTGAACTCACTGCTGAAGAACTGTAACAGTAGCATTTCTGGTTGATGATATTTTATATAAATATCAAATGGCTTGACCACTTAACCAAATTGGAACGAATTTTATACAGGAATAATCATAATTAGTTTGCTACCCCAAAAGTTTGTAATGGGTAAGAATGAGTAGTCATGGACCGGAGGCGAACTGGTGAGTTTGTTTTAAAAAGTGGTAATAAAGACTTTGTAACCTCAGTATTGAGAGACGTTGACGTACACACACAAAACCACTATTTTCTGATACTGAAACAGTAGTATCTTTAGTTATTAATTTATATTTTATATATATAAACATCAATGGCTGGACCACATAACCAATTCACAAACGAGTTTTATACAGGAATATTTATATTTTGTTACCGCAATACTTTTTAATGTGTAAAGAGTGAGATGTCATAGACCCGAAACGATCTGGCTAACTTAGGTCAGTTCTTAGAAGTCATGGAAGTTGACACTTTCCACGCGGCAGGCCGCGTCTGCAGACGACATCCCAAAAGTTCACAAAATGTTTCAAAAATGTCATAATTATTGATTTCATCACCATATTTGGAATCACCATGAGAAATGCATAACAATAAGTACAAACATTCCTATATTGTTTCAGCCATTCTTGAGATAGACCTTGAAAGTTAGGAAAGGTTTCTGAAAAATCTGTAGTGTATAGGCTAATGGTAAAACCAATAGCCGCGTGGAACGTGTTAACATGTACACGCAAAAGCACTAAGGTTATCCATCTCGCCACTTATGCGCAACGGACAAGGGGAATCGTACCGATGGTATTATACATTCAATTGAATTGGTTCATGACGTCCGATTCATTGCATGAACCGTGTTACCAAATTGGCCGAGTCTTACATGAAATGAAACAGGTGTATCTTCGTTCTGAAAAATCTTAAACACAGTTAGTTCCCGACCGAGATGGTACACTGCAAACAAAACACATCGACGCGTAGAGAACACGTCAAGAACATGTAACAGATTTAGAACATGTTCCTGTCCATTACAGATGTGTTCTTGATGTGTTCTAGAAATGACCCTTGAACACATCAGAACACATGGTGATGCGTCAAGAAATCTAGAACACCTACAAAACACAATATACAGAAAACATCTGAACACATGAACATGTTCTATATCTGTTACATTTGAACGCTTCCGACACATCCTGAACGTGTGTAGAACACGTCGGAATGTGTTCTGTGAAGCGTCTGATGTGTTCTGTAGTTTTTGCAGTGTAGCTAATCCGTTACATGGATCACGAAGCTTCATGCATGGATAACCTCTATTCTTGTATAATACCTAAATCAGAAATGTGTTGCAATATGTATGTCAGTCAAGTTATTGCAATAATGTATTATCAGTCGGGATTACTCATTTCTGACATGATGACGAAATGACCAATCATAGTTGCCAGTTACAACACTATTTTCATGAATCCCGAAAAAAATAGGGATAAACCTTCCACCTGGTTAAATATTAATGGTTTAAGAAACGATCTGTGGTTTATTTCTTCTTTTTAAAACAAATATAAGGGTCTATCAAATTAAGCTGGTATTTACCATAATCTCGAATGGTAAACTTACCGGTTTATAAACCGGTGCTTTTGACAGTATAGTTGTATTGTTCATAATTGAGTCCAGGTTTAAGTGTACAAATGGCGATATACAATGACCGAAACACGCGCGGTCAGAACTTTTAGCTCTCAAACCAAATCAAACAACTCGATGTTTAACACACTTAGCTTGTAAGTATTTGTTTATACATACTTCTTATAAGATACAGGGTGTCCCTGCACACACAAATCTTAGCATTCGGGGCACAGAAGTGGTACACACATATTTTTGTTAAGTTGTTTAAAAAAAAAAATGAATGTGTTTTAAAATAAATTATCAAGCGACACCGCGTGTCAGGAACCCGTGCGAAAATACCAGTAAGTTCCGCGGCATCCCTAAGAACACAATGAAACAGGCGGCAGAAGCCGAGTGTGATGGAACAATCCAAATTGGACCGAGTGATATAGTTTTACTATTGCCCCGGACTATTGCACAAGCAAAAAGCATTCAATATTTGTTTTATAATGACATCACAAATGTAATATCTAGCCATGTGGGAGTAAAACGTTCACATGGCTGAAAGCGGGCCTATCATTATTTAATAAAGTTACACTCATTGTCCATCAGAGGAAGATCAATAGACTATAATCAGGGTAGGATTTTTACACAACCTGGCCTTCCCAATAAAACTTATGACAAAAACGTTTACATTTTACAATGTGGGTAATTTTAGGCAATTTGCCTACTTATCATATGTTAATCGGAGAATTTGGGACAGTTCAAACACTACTTGAACAATTGGAACACAGTCGTCCGCCTTTGGAGACCAATTATAAACTCAACACCGGGTCCCGTCATTCCAGATAAATCTAGCAATACCGTGTGATTTAGTCTACAAATGGTTTTGGCATTGATGAATGAATTGGATGAATAAGTGATGAATATATCGACGAAATTACAAGTAAATACATGTGACAAACAACAACAATAATTCTCTTTATGAAATCAAATGCAAAATTAGAATTGCGATACTTTGAAAGCCAGTATTGAGGTGATTTTGATCACTTTACAAAGGCTTCAAAATGTGAGTCGTATTTTATGTTCATGCACATTACTCGAAAGAAGTTGAGCCATATAATGGTCTCATAATCATGATAATGTATATGGTCGCCGCATTTTGAACGGGATTTTGAAGTCATACATACGATGATCAGATGATACAAATGTGGTACAGTCTAGTCTATATTATAAGGGGACCATGACAATCCAAATAGTTTGCGAAACTGAAAAAGGTTTTATCATAAATACCAGCATTTATGTTTTTATCAAGTCATGGCAGCAAGATAAAGCTACAAACTTGACATATCAAACAAGCAGCGTCACCTACCAGCAGGCTAAAGATTCCATTCCGGGGGGGGGGGGGTTCTCACATTGAGATGGTATACGTAAATTATGTGCCTGCCTTTTGGGGTGCTTTTTTGCAAAAATTGGTATAGCGATGGGGTGTTTTCATCACAGACCAAAGCGCCCAATTGGCATAAATTGGGTGAATTTTGAGGCATTTTTTGTAAAAAGCACCCAATTTGTGCAAAATTGGGTGCTTTTCTAACAAAATTTGTATATTGATGGGTGGGAAATTGGCCGGAAAATAGGTATAGAGAAAGTCAAATTTTCGAAATCCGGCAGGCACATCCATGTACGATTTTGGCGAAAGTACCCCCCCCCCCCCCCCCCCGGGTTCCATTCATATCTCACTCATTACATACATGGAATAGCGAGTCTGTCAGGCAATACATCACCAACAGCAGCATATGTTTTCCGATTCTATCTTTGGAACATTTGTAATAACATGCAGTAAAATAAATCAACGGGATCCAACGAAATAAAATGTGTATGGACATAAAAGATTGATCAGTAAATGATTAATGTGATACATTAATAGATAGGTCTACATCTACATAGTAATGTATTATGATAGTTTTATACTATTTCCTTACGTATTGAGCTGCTGATCTCTTGTTAACCAGTACCAAGTCTTCAATCTAGCGTAACTTTTCACAGGTTGATAATCTGACAAAATAAACATCACTTTCTCTGAGTTTTAAATTAAATTTCCTTTCATTTGATACCAAACAATACATAATACTCAATTGGGCATTGGTGGGGAGGTGGGGGCGGATTGGCTGACGCGTGCGCGCCCAGGGGGTGTTTGAGGGGATGGTCCCTCCGAATCTGAAATCTTTTGTGTATTTTTGAAACTGGATTCGTACAATTTGCAGAATACTTTTAAGGAAAATTTAGATAAACTCCCAATATCATATTCACATTTCTGACAATGACCCAGTTTCAAAGACCATCCGATAAAGAAGGAAAAAAAATCCCAACCCCCTATCCGTCCTTCCTTTTTTTTGTGGTGATTATCGACACCCATGCCATTATCAGTTGAAATCAGATTTTTTTAATTTTAAATCCCAGATTGGCTAAAAATAAAGCTAATTTTGGCTAATTACAAATATTCAAGCACCATTATTCATATATACAGTGAGTACAACTATATAATCTTAAGGAGTATTATGTTATTACATACTCATAATTTATCTATTTGCCATTTTGCATTGAGTCGTGCAAAAATTGATCAAAACCTTGGATCTATCGTATATGCCTACTCGTTTTCGCTGTGCTTTTTTGTGGGTCACTTACTCCATCCACGAATGTCAAATCTATTCAACAAACAAAGATTTAGAATGTTTATCCACTTATATGATTACTTCACTCACACGTTTAATTTGCCAACAAACAAGTTATTACAGCAATTAAACTCCATGGAAACGTCAAAATGCGCATAATACAAAACTGTCATCGAGTATTAAACATGTATTAAATAGCAATACGAATTATGTCAATATGTATATGGGCCAAGTATTCTAGACTTGGCTTATCTATCTTTTTAATCATTTCATTTAGAATTTGGCATACATTTGGTGTGAAATTCCCAATATCGAAAAGAAAATATTAATTCCACAATTTAACAATTTGTAAGCGGCACAACGACCTACCGTTCAATGATTTAGAACGTTTGTGGGTCAAGAAACATACCGTAGTTCATTTCACTTTCAGTAATTTAAATGTAAAACATCGGAATTTAGTCACAAGTGATGTCGTAAAAAAGTAATTTTCTTGTATTCTGTCGATGATTTCATCCTAAAGTAAGTATCTCTTTCATTAAAGTGCGTTATTTTAACACTTCGAAGCGATTAGAGTTTTCAACTTTTTAGTTATCTTTGAAGTTCATAGTTTCTGGCTGACATATTTATACAACCAGAAAATGAGGGCGCTATTGTATATAATTATATGTGTGATCACACGACAACCAGTGTGGACGACGCAGCAACACCGATGACTTCAGGTTCACATTGTAATTGTTAATACATTATAATTACCAATATGTCCAATAACATTAAAAATGTTAAATATGTAATGTGATTTTACAATTTTGATTAATAAATAGCACAATTTCCTTCAATTAACATAACTTTTCTTTGGATTATTTTCACCATTCCAGGCGAAAGCTGACTGTCAAAGAGTGTACAATTCTTTCGGCAAGGAGTGGCCGTTAGAAACATGCGACAGTCTACCAGAGCCAAGACGTGGAAGCAGCTCAAAGCGAGATAGATGTACCAATTATGAACCACCAAAACCAGGTATGCTAACGTTGGCGTGACAAAGAATAAGGGTTAACTATTATATTATAGAGCAAAGTGGGGCAACCATAACCATATGAAAAGATGGGCAGAGAAAGCACTCACAAATAACTTAGAATAGTCACTCGTATCTTAGTGGATGAGATTGATTATAGGTTTTACCATCGTACTTGCACGTATAGATCAGGGGCGGATCCAGGGGTTTCTCAATATGGGGCGCCAAAGCGGGGGGGGGGGGGGGGGGGGGGGGCGGCAGCCCTTGCGGGGGGCAAGGGTGCAGAGCCCCTTCTCCCTTGGCGCTTTTACACGTTTTTACATATTTTTAACGTTTTCACCCTGTCAAAAGGCGCTGTGTCAAAAATAGGAGTGGGGGGGGGGGGGGGGGGGGGGGGGCACCCGCACCTAAATCCGCCCCTGTAAGATAGATATGTGATTAACACGGCATGAAAAATAAGCTAGAATTGAACTAATTGTTTAGCCAAAGCATGAAATGTGGTAAAACAAAACACGAAAAACATAGAGTGGTTTCTTGATAACCTGTTGCACGTTGACACTAAGATAAGGAGTTTCCTAGAAAAAATAGTATTGTGACGTATTTATCTTGTCCTATGTTATGTATGCCCGTCGTATTCTGATTATCGTATACTAAATTGTCCATTTTAATTTGTTGTAACGTTGTTTTTCACGGGCCCAACTGTCTTGATGATTTTCACGGTCTTACCTGGGGAGTAATTCTGATATACCCTTCACAGAAGTATTCATAGTGCATGATTTTTAAGAACGACGCATACTACCGATGTAGGTGTGCAGGGTATAACAGAATTATGCCTGACTCTCTATAGTGCTTTTCACGTAAATAATATGTATCACGTGTTTGTCACATGACTTCTATTGTTACCGAACGTAAATGTCTTAACATATTCCAGTTTTACAAGCACGTGAAAGATGTAATTGTTTACAAAATATCTGTTTCAAGTTTGTATTCTTGTTTGTCAAGTAAAATTAATTATTTTAACTAACAATTTTACGTTGCATGATTTTATGTTTGTTTTTGCACCCCTACAGAATTCTGCATGTTTCATAAAGACGTTGGTCCATGTAAGACGTACTACCCATTCTGGTACTACGACGATATAGCAAAAGGGTGCATACCATTTACTTATGGGGGATGCTTAGGGAATAAGAACAGATTCCCAACCAAAGAAGCATGTGTTAGAACGTGTGGGAATGGAAAGACGAAAGGTGACAATTCTAACCTTCTATCTTCTCCTATCTAGCCTATTTCAATGCAGAAGGAAGGCCTCTTCATCAATTGTCCATTTCACTCTGTCCTGAGCTCTGTCCTTTTCCAAGAAACGTTGCAATACTCTTTGATGTCGTCTATCCACCGTCTGTTTGGCCTGCCTCATCCTCTGGTGAATGCTCTGGGGATCCAGTCTGCTAATTTATGAGTCCATCTGTTGTCTTTCTTCCTGGCTAGATGGCCAGCCCATATCCATTTTTTAAATTTTGTTTCCAGTATGATGTCCCTCACTTCTGTTTTCTTCCTTAAATCTGTGTTGGTCACCCTGTCCCTTCATATAACGCCAATAAATATCCTTTCCATTGCCCTCTCAGTGACTTTTAGCTTCTTTTTCAATCTATTAGTTGTTGTCCATGTTTCTGAGCCATACGATAGCACTGGGATGATACACTGGTTGAAAATTGGTCGCTATGAGGGCCAATGGTAGCTCTTCATCACGAAAGATAAAGACAATTCCAACCTGTCAACTAAATGTTCATCTTTTTCCTTTCATATCCAACCTTTTCCAACTATCTAGCAAATGATTAAATATTATATAATACGATATGTGTTTCCTTTTATTAAACATCCCTGTTAAAACTGAATGGGGGAAAGTGAATTTAAAACAAACCTTATAATATAGTAATGTTAAAGCAGTGGAAATCTGGGCAATTTCATTTACTTGGCCTTACATATACACTTTAAAATTCCTGTGAAACCACTAAGAAATTCCTTGGAAAAGACAACACCAGCCTGTCTCACTTCAAGGTCGATTACAATGTATATGCCTCTACACATAACACACAAAAAGTTCCTGACCGGGTGCTTTAATGTAAGCTAAATTAAAATAAGTACTGAATCATGAACTAGCAAATGTCCTCTCCACAATATTACACTTCATTCATAAAAGTCGAGTGAATACTTTCAAAGTTATGTAACTTAAAGGCATATTATGTGATCTTTTCCAGAGAGCGCCCTCTATTCATTTGATTTTTTTAGAAAGTAGATTTTCTTGCAGATTTACATTTCTGAGCATAAATCATACATACATTCCAAGTTACAGAGCGATACGATTCCTAATTACCTCAAAATCATGGTTTTAGAGTGAATTTAGAGTGAAAAATATAAACTGTCGGATAATCCGACAGTTTATTTTCACTCTAAAATCATGATTTTGAAGTAATTAAGAATCGTATCGCCCTGTAACTTGGAATGTATGTACGATTTATGATCAGAAATGTAAATCTGCAAGAAAATCTACTTTTAATTTTTTTTTCGATGTTGAGGGCGTTCCCTAGAAAGATCACATACTATACCTTTAAGCAAGACCAACCAATCATGATTTTGCTATGGGATATCATTGCCTATTGTATGCTCAGCAGTAACAATTTGTGTAAAATGTATCACAGCTCACCATTCATATCCGTACATGCTGACCTGTTTCGATAGCACACAGTGTTCGAAACAAATAAATGACATACCGTATCATACGAAAAAAACAATTTTCTTTTCGTTAGGTGTGGTTACTAAAGCATCATAACTTAAAAAGTGTCTAAGGGATGGCATCCAGATTCGTACGGATTGAAAACCGTAGATCGGATAGGGTAAACGCACTGGCTGTCCGTTCAAGGGAGTTGTTCAATGCGTTCGCTAAGCAAGGCTAAACACGTATAATTGGTCAATATTTAACCGCGTTCCGTTTAATTACACAAAACCGCCCGTTTATCCCAGTGCGTTTACCCTCTCCGATGTACGGTTTTCAATCCGTACGAATCTGGATGCCATCCCTAATCAATTTTTACGAATGAGGTGTCATATTGTGGGGAGGAAGTTTTGCTCGTTTAGTGTATTTCGTTATATTTAATTAATTGACCAAATATATACGTACGTTATTTAGTATGCCACTGTATTCATGTAAAACCTACCTTTACGTTCACTACTGCACGTTATAAAATGACGTTGGTTGTTGGCGATTTGTCTGTCGCGCAAGAGATTGTTCATTCTTTAGGGGGATACTATTTTTAAATATTCCCACTGTTTGCACTAGATATTTGACGTAAATTCGTTGTTTTGAATGTTTGCATTTTGATGAATGCATGAATAGAATTTCAACTTGCTATGATTTTTAGATGGGTAGATTAGGTAGCGTTGTTAGGGGCTGTTTCCAAACGATTACAGTGTAGATTCCTAGAAATACTAATTTTGTTTATATTACTGCAATGTTGGGAATACTTTAATTTTTCTAATAAACGCTGATATTTGAAACATAAATGCGTAACTATTGACTCTAGGCGATCAGATTCGGTCAACATAATTGCTACCGACACATCGACTCTCACCCTTAATCCTTAAACCTTTATCCAAGTCATCTTGAACAAGATATTGCTACCGATGCTCGCACCGACTCTCACCCTTAAACACTGATAACCTTAACCCTTAAACCTTTAACCAAGTCATCTTGAAATAGATAATGTTGACGGAATCTTATCTTTTAAGCGTTTTAGGTGCGATTTTTACCTTTTAAAATGCTCAGAATTAATCACACAGCAACTGCTATTCACCTATTGCAGATGTATCAACAACCACACCTGTCGAGATCGACACAACAACACGACAGCCTACAGCGTCGAGAAGAGCACCAACTAGCAATGAAGTCCTTCCACCTGAACTTGTTGAGCCACCGAGGGACGTCACTATTGAAGCAGGGGGTAGTGTAACATTAATGTGTTCCGCATCGGGTGCGTTAGAGTATTCATGGACTAGAGTGGATGGAAGTATGCCAGAGTCAAAGTAAGCCTGATTCGAAAATGGATGCTATAGGAGCGTCCATTTTTTAAAATATAAAAACAGTTTATTATTAAAATATCTTGATAACGTTTAACTGACCCCAACTTAGTTTCGTCACATTTATACAAGTGCCGTTAAAATTGAATCATAGACTCGTCATGACAGTATGTTGGTAATTGTTCGAGTATTCTTGATCATGTTGGGGACTATTTTATCGTCAAATGGTACTCTCTCAAGTTAGTCAGTATGATATTGGGTAGAATCCTCGGGAGTCTGCTGAGAGTAGGATCCTCGGGAGTCTACGAGTAGGATCCTCGAGAGTCTGAGAGAAGGATCCTCGGGAGTCTACGAGTAGGATCCTCGAGAGTCTGAGAGTAAAGTTCAACAAACCGATCTAAACATATCTAATCAGCATACTATACCACAGGGAAAATAGTCTACGATATATATTTATAATGCACACTTACCGCTTATTATGGAGTTCCGTTCCAAAAATTATCAATTTAAGTGTTCCATTTATTCTTCTAATACACATTGTATAATCTATTCTGACTTGTCGTGTTAAAATGCCAATCAAAGTTATTGAAATAGGCTTTATAATAACTTTGATAAGCATTTTAAATTCGTAATCATTCTGACCGCGTGAGGGGTTAACAAGTTATTATTCACAGTCGCAGTTCATACCAGTGAATAATTTCATGTTTCTCGCCCTTCACTTCTTTGGATTCTACAATCATGGAAAAAAGTTGGCACACATCGTCCGAATCAAGGAAAAAAGCGGCTCTGTCTCCCCCGAGGCAATGTTGATCCGAGTCATGTTTATCAGAAGCCTTGGCATTGCCCCAACATTGATTGATGGGGAATGGGGAAGGATAAGAAAAGGGGAGGCTGATCTCAATTCCGAGCACAAGGATGGTTGTAATAAGTTGCGACAAGTGTGCTAACTATTTTGTTCATGGTTGTAGGTATTTAAATGTTGTCCTATGATCAAAGGTTTAACAATATCACATGAATGAGAGCTATGTTCTGTTCATAGAATATAGAATACCCATGGTGCATTTGACAAATTACACTTAACGCTTTTGTAATACCGTATATATTATGCATATCATTCCACCGTCGTGACTTAGTACCACTTTCCACGCGGTTATTGTTCTACCATTATACAAATCAGATTTTTCCGAAAACTTTCCCAGCTTTCAAAGTCTAGGCCTATCTCAAGGATTACTGAACCAATATTAGACATGTTGGTACTTATCTTAATGCATTTCTCATGGTAATTCTAAATATGGTGATGAAATTCAATAAATTTAATTTTTTTGAAACATTTTACGACAAATTAGGAACTGTCGTCAGCAGACGACTACCGCGTGGAGAGTGTTATAGGTGTAATATCACATTCGGTTGCTTGCGATCATAATATACTTCATTTTGTAGTCACTGCGAATATAACTCGAATCTATGATGTGAGTGGTGCAGGAAGGAGAAAATTTGTAAAAGATGAACTTATTGGCGAGTCATATGTAAATCTGCTGTCAAATAGTTTAGTTTATATTTACTAAGATAAAATGAAGTATTTTCTGGTTAACTGAAAATGATATACACTTCTTTGTCAACCTGGTTGATAAATGGTTTAAAGTTAATATCCGCATGAAACTATTGGTTTTCTAGTCCCTTTTCCCATTTCACGGTAGTTGCTTGGGGCACAGTATGGTGTTCTCAAATGTTGTACTAACTCGTTATTAGCACAAATACTCCACAACACATGAATTCAAGCACTTATTCACATACCTCAGTGTTTTAATATTAATGCTAAGGCGTGTAATTAATTGTAATCAAAATTAATATTTTGTAAAATTGATTATCTAAAAGATTCTACACACTTGTGTTTCGTGATTTGGAAGTTATGTTCCCTGGTATGAAGATATTATATAAAACAGACCCGGTGTTACGGTTCAAGTGAAGAATACAGAGATGTATCGATGTATCTCTTTGTGGAGTACTTGTCTAAATACCCACGTCTTATAACACATGTAACATATTATAAGGATAGCCGGATAACCCATTACTTTCAACTGAGTAGTGTTTCATGTACCTGATCGGTTGAGTTGAGGAGCAGAAATTGAGGATGTGTATAATCGGGTGTATACTTGAGGATGATGGTTCTAGTTAATTTCATACAATTACATAGTTTGTCAAGTGACTCTTTCCATTGATTGGTACGTACATCATGTATTACGTAGTCTCGGAACATCCAAGGATGAGTCATAAGTTCCATCAAACTCCTCAATTTTTTACCGGTCGGGTACATAAAACGCTACTCTAGATAAGACGCTTATAAGTTTCCACGTGCATGACGCGTGCATTGGAAGAATAATGTGTCCCGTGATAATCTTATCATTCTTTTTGAATACGGTAGTTCAAAAAGACGTTTTCATTTAATTTGGGAATACTGTTGTCAGACAGTGATCATTGCAATTACCTACTGATTTGGTGTCAGTGTTTGTAATAATTAAAACAAGCTAATTTGTAAATGAAGTGTAAACTATGTCTATATAGAATTTAAAAGTATAACAATGTTTTCCGCATGTAACCATTGGTTTTCTAGGACCCCTTCCACGTTTCATGGTAGTTGCTTTGGGGCGTAGGGTATAGGGCTCTTATTAGTTGTACTAATTTTTCATTTAACGATCTAACTCTGACTTAACTATAATACAGGCTGAATCATAAAACAATTTTTCCATTGAACTATACCTAGAGAAATTAAATTATCAATCCAAAATCTAAAATGGAAAAGTATATTAAAGCTATTCTTGTGTATCTGATAGTCAGATTTAATCCAAATCGGCCCAAAATCATCCAAGAAATCAAATACTTTATGACGTATCCTCAAAATTCCATGAACATTTGTCTTCAAAAATAAATGAATAATATATTTTCAGCAATTATGAATTGAATCAAACGATGAATACATACAGGTATCTGTCCGCAGTGTTTTTAGCTTTCTGTAGTTCTACTTCATACCAAACCACTAATAATATTCGACAAAGAAATTAAAATTCAACAATTTAATTCTCGTTATATTCACGAAAACAGAATAATGACGCGTATAATACAAGTTATCGCCTATCATATCACCATCGTTGTTCACTGCATGTTCACTTCCATTGTGTTTTGTAGTAGTTGCTGCATGACGATATTTTTGTTTCAACCGTAGCCTCGTTCTAAAATTTAGCGTTATAATTTACCAAAATATTTACATAATCACCATATGTTTCACTGCTGTCCAATTGAAATGATTGTTTTAACTATTTGGAAAAAACATACGCTCTGAGACTAACCATCTATAGTATTTTAACTAACCATTTGTTTATTTCAAAATATTATCAATACAATAATTATAAGTATCATAATACGATTATCATTATAGCATTTTGAATCAGTTTAAATTTTACATGTTGTACTTTTGTTCTTTTATCACATTTCCGTTGCATGTTGGGAATGCATAGAGGGCGCACTATCAACGACGTTCTGCCGCCGAACAAGTAAACCGCCATTTTCATTATTTTATTTTAATGTTATTTTTGCACTTTGCACACGACACATAGTTCATCCATCTATCCTCCAATACCCATAGATCACGCACCACATATTACCTATAATATGGTGATACACTATACCCATAGATCACGCACTACCTATCACCTTAAATGGTGATATACCCATAGATCACGCACCACATATCACCTTAATCACCGTTAACACCATGTTTTCTTTTTCCAAACGAGTAAAGAAAAGCCTACATACCTTTCTTTTAGATTTTGATTACCAACACTCAATCATATAGTTTCTTAATTATTATGTTTAATACTTTCTACAATCTTAGGTAATTTAAGAACCCGTAGAGGCGTAGACCCTCTTGTAAGCACATGCATATCTATTTTATCCAAGAATGTTAGCGTTGCATACCTAACGCGCATTGATATCAAGCTAATGTAGTATCCTTTGAACCAGTGTCATTTAAGCATTACGATTTTAGGTACGTTTTCCGGACTTTTATCAATGCATATAGCCTCTTACGGTATAACCATTTGAAAGGAACAGTCTTTCACGAGTTGGTTTCTACTGGTTTATTCTTGTGATTTTTTACATAACTTTTTCACTTTAGTTTCTTACAGTCTGTTAACGTTATAGTTATTCATTCTTTGTATTGAGTTACTCAAGGTCTATTCATTTTATATTCACATGGCCTTTTCACGTACATTTCTCGTACTCATCTCTGTGGTATTTACAAGTTTTATCACTTCTCTTGGTGCACACATTTCATGAATTTATCGCTTGATTTTGGTAGTTAATTTCCCGATCAGAAGAGACTTAAGAGTAACATATTCCCCTCTAAATGTTCGTAAATCACAGTAGGAAACAGATTGTTAAGTATGCAACGTTGACAACTATTATACTCAAAACACTCAAGTATTTATTTTCTATATCATCATTTAATGTATACGCAGCATTTGTACATGTATATCATTTATTGAGAATTTCACACCGAGCTTGAAACGCTTCTTCTCTTAGGAATAAGTAGTCTCAGTAAAGAAGAATATTTTGCAAATACAAATTAGTTTTACTGAGTAAAAACTTGTGAAATCACCAACTTTTGTTTTTGAAGTGCCATTTGATTAATGTTATTGAGATCCCAGAATAATATGTCAGGTCACCTTTGATAATATTAGTAGGTTTGGAAATTTCACTTAAATTCACTAAATTCCACAATTAATCGACACTAATCGATACTTAATCGATACAGGATCGTGGAAGAGCGCACAATGTCTGGTAGAGCAAAGCTAGTACTTCAAGATCTGGACCCAGAAGATTCTGGGAGATACATGTGCACCGCAGAGAACGACGGTGGCTTGGTGGAAGGCACGGCTGAGATTATAGTCAGAGGTTAGTGCAGGGGTGTGCAACTCAAATTGCCGATCGGAAGCTACTTCATCCGGGAACTTAAACTTTTGTGTGATACTGAAAAAAGTGGTCCGAGGAGAACGGCCTTTTTAGGCTTTCAGTCAGGGCCAACCTTAGTAGCAGAACTAGAAACTCTTAAGAATTTAGGTTAATCTCTCTCTCTCTCTCTCTCTTGAATTATAACACCATCCTTACACTATATGTATGTAGCTTAGCGAATTTAATGGGGAATATTGTTGTTTTAATTCTTTCTTTAATCTGCAGTTTTTGAAGAAAAAAAGTCTTTGCAGCGCCTCGAGGCTGTTTACACCGTAAGGCTCTTACTACCTCCCGTGTATTATTGTTATTATTATTAAATCCAATGACTCCAAATTATTCTTCCTTAATAGCCTCACCACCAGTGATAACGCAATTTCCTATCGCTATATCCGTAATGGAGGGTGGAACATTTGTCATGATCTGCGCAGCAGAGGGCGCTCCACCACCGGAAGTAGAATGGACTAGGTTGGATGGCGTTGTTGTGGAACAAACGTAAGTTTTGTTATAGAGCACACATTACGGTTCCGTTCCCTGTATATTATCCAACTTTCTTGACCACGGATTTGATGCTTTCTCCAGGGTAATAAATCATCCCCTCCTACACCATTTATCTGATTTATTTCACACCACATGTGTCTTGCCAGCGTGCTTGCTACAATTTCCACCGCTGCCCTAAGCATGGCTCAAGGCTCTTCAGTCTGGGTGTAACTAGAAGCCATATATATATTACTTTTGAACAAATCTGTTGTGTTAAGAAATTTCATATTTTGTAAAAACAAAAAATCACATTATTTTATCCGAAGAACAGATTTTAGTTTTAAAACTAGCCCAAATCTGGCTGAAAGTCACCACGTGTGCTAAGTCATGTAGCAAGACTGCAGCGCCTGGGGGCTTGCTACCAGTTCCACCGCTGCCACACTCAAGGTCCACTAGCATGCGGTCAATGGTGTTGGATGGATGTAATTCTTGGGTGGAACTTACTACATGTAATACTAGCGTCATTGCCAGTTCAACCTGTCAAACTTGGGCTCAAACATTACAGGCAACTGGATGGGTTTTAATGCAACCTTTTCTAATCACACGTGTCTTGTTTAAGTCAATGGTATTCTTCTTTGTTTTCTCTTTCTCAATCAGGATATTTGTTCAGCAAAAATGAATGATTTATGAAACAATTGAAAGATTTCTGGGATTGTAAATGGCCATTGTTTGCACAATTGAATACATCTGCACCACGTATTTGCATGTACAATATTCTCATATGTCACAAACATCCCCTCGATATCTTTTGCCTTGTAGGGTAAATGGTTCCATATCTGTGGCAGAAATACGAAGTGCCAATATTGTTGACGATAGACGTTATCAGTGCAGTGCCACCAATAAATATGGGGATATTATAACCAGGGATATAACCATACAAGTACTAGGTAAGATCACACTATATTTTGTTGTTTTCGTTGTTGTTGTTTTTTGTTGTTGTTGTTGTTGTTTTTGTTGTTGTTGTTTTTGTTTTTGTTGTTGTTGTTGTTGTTGTTGTTGTTGTTGTTGTTGTTGGTGTTGTTGTTGTTGTTGTTGTTGTTGTTGTTGTTGTTGTTGTTGTTGTTGTTGTTGTTGTCGTTGTTGTTGTCGTCGTTGTTGTTGTCGTTGTTGTTGTCGTTCGGTTGTTGCTGTTGCTGTTGCTGTTGCTGTTGCTGTTGCTGTTGCTGTTGTTGTTGTTGTTGTTGTTGTTGTTGTTGTTGTTGTTGTTGTTGTTGTTGTTGTCGTTGTTGTTGTCGTTCGGTTGTTGCTGTTGCTGTTGCTGTTGCTGTTGTTGTTGTTGTTGTTGTTGTTGTTGTTGTTGTTGTTTTTGTTGTTTTTGTTGTTTTTGTTGTTTTTGTTGTTGCTGTTGTTGCTGTTGTTGTTGTCGTTGTTGTTGTCGTTCGGTTGTCGTTGTTGCTGTTGCTGTTGCTGTTGTTGTTGTTGTTGTTGTTGCTGTTGCTGTTGTTGTTGTTGTTGTTGTTGTTGTTGTTGTTGTTGTTGTTGTTGTTGTTTTTGTTGTTTTTGTTGTTGCTGTTGTTGTTGTCGTTGTTGTTGTCGTTCGGTTGTTGCTGTTGCTGTTGCTGTTGCTGTTGCTGTTGCTGTTGTTGTTGTTGTTGTTGTTGTTGTTGTTGTTGTTGTTGTTGTTGTTGTTGTTGTTGTTGTTGCCGTCGTCATCGTTGCTGTTGCTGTTCTTGTTGTTCTTCTTGCGCAGTTAATGGTGACTCTGGTCAAATTACAGACATTTGATAATCAAATTTGAAAGTCCAGGTTATTTGGAGATCCCGACGAAACGTTTTCAGAGATACTTCTTTTTCCAAATATTCACCCTTCAACTTGATGTTCCTGTTTAGTTTCAGAGGAGTTAACTACATTAGCACCCGAAGTTACGACATTCATGTCACAGGGGAGTACTTCAATCCCCGACATTTCTCCACCCGATGGCACTGTCTCGCGAACAGAGGTTATTCATGCAGGTTCTTCCTCTGCCGCTACAAACATACCCGCGAGTTTGACATCTGTGATGACTTCAATCCCAGAAAGCCCAACATCTCCGAGTACAGAGCCTATTACGACCACTGAACACGAGACAACAGGGCACGCATCGTGCTTACCTGGCGTTGCCTTAGGTACCACTTCACACCATGTGTACGAGACGACAGGTACCACATTACCAGCCGCTGACATGCTCTCTGAGACCTTATCTACAACGAAGCCTGTGAGCACCACAGTTTCCGTGAGTACCACTGTAGCATCAGAAGACACGACGTCAGAGTCATTCACTGCATCTACAACAAAGCACCAAGGTACAACATTAGCCCCAAAGAGTATGCTTTCAGATTCTACAACTGGTACCACATCAATTACGTCTTCTATAACTACCGGTACAACCGAACCTGCCGGTACAGGAGACGGATCGCAGGGCATGTCGGAGGGAACAACCTCTATGCCTTTAGGTACCACTGTCAAAGTTGAGGGCGTCACAATTGTACCAAAGGGTATGTTACGCATGCATCTGGCGAATGATGTACACTTTCATTTTCACATCACATGTTGCACTTTCATTGGTCTTGTATATTCCATTGTTATGCCAAGGTTATGAATTGAATGTCATCGAATCTCTAAAGTCTATGACATACTACCCAATCGCTCGGAGCGATTTGCCGCTGACGCTCCTTATTTGGTAAATAGCACTCTTTATAAGGAGCGTAAGCGGCAAATCGCGTCGCGCGATTGTGTAGTATGTCATGAACTTAATCCAAGAAGAATGGTCATTGAAGATCCAGGCAAACTTATACGCCAGATCTTGTGATCATGACTCACCTTTTAGTTTAATTTTGCTGATACTGCTCCGCATGAATAAGATCAAACTCTCTCACGTGTAATCGCGAACGTAGATCACCTTGATACTTTACACGCGGCAATGGTCTGCAAGACGCCATGCACAGTTTCAAAATATTCATAAAATGTCAACATTATTGAAATGCATTAAAATAAGTACAAACATGCCTAGTATTGGTTCAGTAATTCTTGAGGTAAGACTTTGATACATTAGGTGCACACAGAGCACTATAAGACAACTAAGACATTGTTGTCCGATCACACAGCCTCTCAGACCGGTTGCTACGAGCTATGTTTGAGTGCACACCCATGTATGGAGACTCCACTCCACTATTATTTGCATCATAGTGCACGTTCACAGACTTCCCTGCATCAATACAATACCAAGGTTTTGGCCGTAGCAAAAGAGTACAATAGGCGCTTCAAACTGTTTTGAGCAAATTAGTGCTGTACAATTTTGTCATGTTGGGAAAGATTTCTGATCAATCTGTTTTGTATATATTGTAAAGCTATTAGTCAAGTGGAAAGTGTTAACATATCTCGGGTACACTTTGTTGGAATCTGCTACACCCATAACACTTGCCATATTCCAATACTCATACGACTTTAATAGATCATTTTATGGAGCTGCTCGGCAGGTAGAACACGACGCATTTATACTTCACAACATTTCTTCATTTACGTTAATTAAATATCATCATCATCATCATCATTATCATTATCGCCCATCCATCACACAGTAGCACGAATCTACAAAACAGCACCTCAATGTTCATTATCATCAAGCACGTGTTGTTAGTTCATCATTCACACATGTTCGGACATCGCATCTCCATCTGCATCCTGAATCGCACCACATTCAAGCATTGATTTCTGCTTGAGACGCTTGCTTACTTCACACACGGATATTTCTTCTGCTTTCAGAGTCTTTCACCACATCAGATCAAACGAGAACAACGGATGTATCTCAGTCCCTGTTGTCTTCAGTCCCTGTTGATGGTACTACCGCTCTACCCACGGGTACAACGTCTTTACAGGCCCCATTTTCAACGGATAGTCCAATGACAGAATTTCCAACCACGATGGACCTCAGAGACACGGGTTCTATATTTCATAGTACTCCGTTAGTTCCTGAGCATGCTGAAGGTACCACTGAGATGCCAGCGCGTATGGACACCACGATTGTACCGGAGGATATAGTTACAGAGTCTGTGACAAAACCATCAGATTTCGAGAGTACACATTTACCCGGAGGAACTACACTTGATCCTCATGAGATGCACTCAGATTCGGAGTATGTGACGATACCAACAGACCCCATGAGTACATCTTATCTCGGGCATACAACATCTGCCGCCGCAGATATGCCTCCAATATCAGAGTCCGTTTCTACATCAGAGCCCGATGTATCAGTAGCGTTACCTGGGGGAACAACATCTGCCGCTGAAGATATGCCTCTAGTATCAGAGTCCATATCTACATCAGAGCCCGAAGCTTCAGCAGCGTTACCTGAAGGAACGACATCTGCCGCTGAAGATATGCCTCTAGTATCAGAGATCATATCTACACCAGAGCCCGAAGCTTCAGAAGCGTTACCTGAAGGAACAACATCTGCCGCTGAAGATATGCCTCTAGTATCAGAGTCCATGTCTACATCTGAGCCCGAAGCTTCAGCAGCGTTACCTGAGGGAACAACATCTGCCGCTGAAGATATGCTATGTATGTAGGCATGAGTAGAGCATGCCACTATTTCTCAGATATGTTTATCTGTCACACCCAACTGAGAAACTTTATTAAAAGCATTGTCAACTCATAATGTGGTATCTTTTTTCCCTTTTTTTTCGGGATTTTTTTTTTATTATTATTTTTTTTGGTTTGCAACATATTACATCAAAATACATATTAAGCTAAATGTGGTATCTTAACACTTTCCACACGGCAGGCGTCTGCAGACGACATTCCAAAATGTCACAAAATGTTTCAAAAATGTCACAATTATTGAAATGCATCATATTCATATTTGGAATCACCATGAGAATGCATTACAGTAAGTACAATATGCCTATTATTGGTTCAGTAATTCTAATAGCTGCGTGGAAAGTGTTAAAACCGAACCTGTTACATGTAATAATATACAGATATTGAAAGCCTGAGAGTGTGTACAGTAGTAAAACACGTAGTCACGAAGTCCATTTTAGATTTTTCCACTACACGAGGCGAAGCCGAGGGTAATGGAGCACTCCAAAACGTTGTAATTGCTGTCGGTGTCTGGTTGACGTTGTCATCTCTAGTGGTTTGCATGTATTCAACAATTTGCATTCTTTCTGGGGACATTATATTCACTTATTCATTATGTTGTCTTAAACCGCGTTGTTATTACACAAACTGATCTCCGTACAATCCATTCCCTAGTTTTTAGACAAATTGGATCGTAATTTTATCTCTATACATTTATGTCTATTTTCCTTCCTTATTCGTAACAGGTGGACCATCCTTGCTGTTGTTATTGACGGACCGACGTGTGAAGATAAGATGGAACACGGTACCATATCTATTTGTGAATACACAGCTGTGTGTACGATCGTTCTAACTTTTCTTCTTATATGATACCCTCTTATTTGTTGCAGTACCCGTTTTCTTATCAGAAAAGCCACAAAGCGCTCTAGTCACTGAAGGTTCCAATGCCGTAAACCTTACATGTACTGCCATGGGTGACCCATTACCAACTATAACGTGGAAAAAACTCGACGGTTCCAGAGACATTGATGAAGACAGGTAAGCTATATTTTGGAAAGCCTCAATTGTGTGACCATTCTCCAGCTAGTAAGGTTTGACGATTGATTTGACTTCTATGGACCTTTAGAACAAAATAGCCTCCATGTCCCTCGAAAAAGTGTGGGGAACTCCCAGGAGACAGCAAAATATAAAATGGCCGCAATACCGGATCCCCAAAATTCAAATGGCTTCAATTAAGCTATAAAGCATACCAACTTGTTCAGCTGAGCACAAGGATTCCAATTGTTTGGTTAACGAGTTTTCGGGTAAGACGAAAAAAGGTCGTTGACCTTTGCATATGGGGTCAAAATATAAACGTGCTCCCATTTTGAAAAATGATATCTCAAATTGTTTGTATAATTGCAAAGCTTCCAGAAATGATAGTTTTTACCACCTAGACTAGAGTGTCCGTGGTACATTATAAAGGGATCAAAAGGTCAGGTCCCATATTGGTTGGTCAATACATTGACCTTTTGACCCACACAAAAAACATTTCTGAAATCCTTGAGAGATTTGTTTTCATCATGACCAAATTATTATATTATCATCATTCGGGCTGACCCTTGCCCGATGATTTGGGAGTAGTCTCCCTTTCCTACTTGCAAAATTGTTCGCTCTGAAAAGAATTCTTAAAAGAGGTTGATTTTAGAGTAGGTACCCCTTTCCTACGTGAGAACATTTGGTGGCTCTGAAAAGAGCCTTTCAGGTGGACTGCCCCTTGTCCACTGAATAATAATAATAATAATACAATAATACAAAATACTTATATAGCGCCTTACAACAAGTTCTCAAAGCGCTTAAATACAAAGATAAAAGTACAATACATAAAATTTAAACAAAAACAAAATATGAGAGACATACAGGGACTGCACAATAGTTGACAATATACTATAAACAATCAGACACTATGTATGGACTTAAAGATATGAGTCTTGAGACACTTTTTAAATTGGCCAAGAGATGACATTGAGCGAATATATGATGGTAAACTGTTCCAAATCTCTGGTGCTATGATCGCAAAGGTTCTGTTACTGTAAAATTTTGTGTTTCCTGTAGCCGGGATGTGAAGAAGATTTTGAGTAGAAGAGCGAAGGGTTCTCCCGGGAGTGTATTTAGTTAAGAGTTCTGTGATATATGCTGGTGCCATATTATTTAATGCCTTGAATGTGAGCAAACCTATCTTGTATTGTAAGCGTTGCTGAACAGGGTTGGTGGCTCTGAAGTAGGTTCCCGCTGGCCTAGTAATGATCTATATAATACCACAAATTAACAGTTTCATCGCAATATGTCCCGAGGTTTGTAAAGTATACGTTTATTGATAATAATATGACTGACTAAAATAATAAATCAGGAGCATCAACATTTATGGGAGGAGCCTCTTCTACTTTTCCAATCGTCTTAGAATACAATTTGACTTCTTTCTCAGTAGTAGTACTATACTCCTATCCAATAGTAACACCGTCACATTTTCTCCCTTTGCAGTGAATTTCAACTCACCTGATTGAAATAAAAAATGATTTTTAGTAATTTTACGCTCTTTCATTTAGAAAGTCGGTGAAAATATTTGCCTGAGAATGTAATTCTATTTTGTATACATTTATCAGCTATAAAGCACAAGACACTTCACATAATTCCACAGGGTCATTCTAGAAATTAAATAGTGACAAAAATTGTTGTATATTTTCTTCCAGATATGAATTCGACGTCATGGAAGAAATAGGTCAGATTGGTAGAGTCACATCGACATTGCGTATCTACGCCGTCCAAGCAAGCGACGCTGGCACGTATGAATGCATAGCATCCAGTACACTGGGTAACCAGACTGCATCAGCGACGGTCACAGTGCAAGGTAAGAGATTGTTTAAGAGATAGATCGAAAGAAGAACCAAAGGAGTGGCAGCAATTGCGTCAAAACGCACAAATACGGTATAACTTATAGAACAGGATTGTTTTTCTTCCAAATGGACTTTAAAAAGTCCAATTTTCTAGCCCTAGACACCTATACAGTAAAATGATAATCATTTTAGGTGTTGCCGGTATTAGACAGTTCCTAGGTGATACCTTTGAAGCCCAATTCTAATTTAAAAGTCCACACACGCGCACACCCCCACACACCGTTTGGTCGGTGTGAGCTTACTCTCCAAAGCAAGTGACATCAAATATAGATAAATAAGGTGATAGTGATTTTACAGCAACAATTAACAATTACCATTTGCTACTTTATTGAAAAACTGAATGTTTTATCTGAATGATTATCTTTTTGATTCCATTTAGTGCCTCCATCATTCTCCAAGCAACCAATAGATATGTACGCAAGTATTGGGGAAGATGTGACGCTGGAATGTTACGCCATTGGCACTCCTCCATTGCACATATTCTGGTGGAAGGAAGGCGCTGGTGTAAGTTCATTTTGTCTGTTTGATTTTACATTATAAAGCACTGGTGTTTCCGTAACATAACACTTTGATATAATCCGATAAAGATTTCAACGCCGCTATTCGTTTTACCGTATTATACATACACAAACAGATTTTTCAAAAAAAAGTCACAAATTTCAAAATCTTATCTCAATAATTACTGAACCAAAACTAGGAATGTTTTTACTTATTTTAATGCATTTTTAATGGTGATTCCAAATATGGTTATGAAATTCAATAATGTTGACATTTTTGAAACATTTGTGAAATTTTGGAACTGTCGTCTGTGCAGACGTGACTATAGAATGTTACGCCATTGGCACACCACCATTGCACATATTCTGGTGGAAGGAAGGCGCTGGTGTAAGTTCATTTTGTCTGTTTGAATTATCATACATGTATTTATTCATTGTGATTTTACATCATAAAGCACTGGTGTTTCCATAACATGACACTCTGAGTTATATATAATCCGATAAAGAAGGTGGTCAAAATATTGAAAATATCGAACTTCATTTTCCACGCCGCTATTAGTTTCACCAAATACAGATTTTTTTCTTCTTCAGAAACATTTCCTAAATTTCACCATGATAAATTCAATTTGTAAGATAAGACATTGAACATGTTGAAAGTTGTGAAAGACTTCTGAAAAATCTGTTTCATATGGCAACACTAATACACTGTTAAAAATAAAACTGTAAAAAAACAGTAATTATTACTGGCAGCTGGGACTCACTAACAGTATGAACTGTTAAATTACGGTGGGCTGTAAAAATTCAAAAATACTGGGTAACTGTAAAAAAAACGACAGTTTACCTTGCAGCTGGGACTGTTAAATGACGGTGGGCTGTAAAACTACAAAATACTGGACAACTGTAAAAAAACAGTAATTATTACTGGCAGCTGGGACTCACTAACAGTATGAACTGTTAAATTACGGTGGGCTGTAAAAATTCAAAAATACTGGGTAACTGTAAAAAAAACGACAGTTTACCTTGCAGCTGGGACTGTTAAATGACGGTGGGCTGTAAAACTACAAAATACTGGACAACTGTAAAAAAACAGTATTTGTTACTGGCAGCTGTTAATTAACGGGGCTTATGTTTAATTCCGGATATTTTAAGCAATTTTATGTGTCATTTGTTAATTTTATGTGTCAATTGTATGTGTCATATGTTTATTGTGCTTTCGCAATTTATTAAAGATTTTTAGATGAACTTACCTTAACTTGACTGGACGGGGAATTGAACCCGGGACCTCTGTATTGTAAGTCGGACGCTTTACCGACTGAGCCAACGAAGTAGTTGATAATGTCGAAGTGTTTTGTGTTATATAAACTATTTATTCATAAAAAACCGTTAATATACAGGGAGTCGTTACATTACGGGGTAAATTAACGTCAGTTTTTAAGTTCGCTGGTACGGTAAAAAACCGGAATATTTTATATAGAAATAACGTTGAAATAACGTTAATGTAGAGGGAATCGTAAAATTACGGGGTCTTACCGTTTTGTGTGTGTAAATGTTGTTTTAAAACGGTAAAAACAGTATATTTATCCTGTAAATTAACGTCAATTTTTACGTTTGCTGTAAAAAACCGGAATATTTTACAAATAACGGTAAAATAACGTTAATGTAAAGGGAATCGTAAAATTACGGGTTTTTACCATTTTGTTGTTTAAAAATTGTTTTAAAACGGTAAAACCGTATGTTTTTTCCTGTAAATTAACATCAATTTCTACGTTTGCTGTAAAAAACCGGAATATTTACAAATAACGTTGAAATATCGGTAATGTAGAGGAAATCGTAAAATTACGGGGTTTTACCATTTCTTCGGTGTAAATATTGTTTTAAAACGGTAAAAAACGTTTATTTTTCCTGTTAATTAACATCAATTTTTACGTTTGCTGTGAAAAAACGGATTACTTTACAAATAACGTTAAAATAACGTTTATGTAGAGGGAATCGTAAAATTACGGGTTTTTACCATTTATTTGTGTAAATATTGTTTTAAAAAGGTAAAAAAACGTATTTTTCCTGTTAATTAACGTCAATTTTTACATTTGCTGTAAAAAAACGGAATATTTTACAAATAACGTAAAAATAAAGTTAATATAGAGGGAATCGTAAAATTACTGGTTTTTACCATTTTTTTGTGTAAATACTGTTTTAAAACGGTAAAAACCGTATATTTTCCCTGTAAATTAACGTCAATTTCTAACAGTGTGGCAATCTGGACGCCAGTAGTTTACCGTAAAAAAACATTGTCTGTAGAAATACGTCTTGCGTAAAAATACCGTTTAAATACAGTATTGCCTTAATTTTACGGTAAATTTAGATTACGTTCAACGTAAAATTACAGACATTTCTTACAACGTACCGTTAAAATAGGAAATATGTTAAGAAAAGTATTTTAACGGTAAATTGCCGTGAACTGACAGTCACTTCCGATGTTATATAACAGTATGTTGATTTTAAATTGTGTAATCACGGTATGATATGCTATTTTACATCAAAGTGTATAAACACGGGAAATCGTAGGTTTTCTTGCGTAAAAATACCGTTTAAATACAGCATTGCCTTAATTTTACGGTAAATTTAGATTACGTTCAACGTAAAATTACAGACATTTCTTACAACGTACCGTTAAAATAGGAAATATGTTAAGAAAAGTATTTTAACGGTAAATTGCCGTGAACTGACAGTTACTTTGATTTTGAATTGTGTAATCACGGTATGATATGCTATTTTACATCAAAGTGTATAAACACGGGAAATCGTAGGTTTTCTAGCGTAAAAATACCGTTTAAATACAGTATTGCCTTAATTTTACGGTAAATTTAGATTACGGTCAACGTAAAATTACAGACATTTTTTACAGTGTAGCCGCGTGGAAAGTGTTAATGTCACTTCTGAGAGAGTGATTTCTCTATCTCTTACATTGAGGGAGCGAGGCAAACCTTTCAATGCTCAACGCAATTGATCTGCAGACGACAATTCCAAAATGTAATAAAATTGTCAATATTTTTGAATTTCAACACCATATGTGAAATCCCAATTTATGCAATAAAATAAGTACACAAATGCATAGCTCTTGTTCAGTTATTCATGGGATAAGACTTTGAAAGTTGGGACAGATTTCTGAAAAATGTGTTTGTTACATTGAGGAAATGAGGCAAACCTTTCAATGCTCAACACAATGTATATATGTTCTCACACAGAACCTAAGTCTCCCAGACTCTACCCTACCCCGGTATTCATTACACAATGAGGGTATGGATCTCAATATTATCAGCGTGTTACCAGAAGATGAGGGACGATACCACTGTGGGGTCATCAATGCAGCAGACACAATCGTGGGATCAATGGAACTCACAGTTAGTTGTAAGTTAAGCCTAAGGCAATTTATTTGCAAGTTAAACCTAAAACAATAGTTTGGAATTATACCTTCTGAAAAGGAAAAACGTATATTGTAATAATGTAGGTCAAGATTCAATAGGTTTATTCGTTTCCGAAAAAGATCCAGTGAAGATGGTTCCTTGGGCCGGCTACCTGCTATAACAACTTAACCCTAACCTTCCCATATACCACGATATACCACGGTGAGTGATGCTATATGGGTCTGTTAGTGTTTTATTGGATTGCGTCATATGGAAGCGTGTATATGCTGCGACGGAATTTGCGTTTTCAAGTCAGTTTCGTATTACTCGCCGACATTTTTGCAGGGGTGATGAGAAAAACATGGGTTTTCCTATGAAACCAAAATCTCAATGTTGATGGGAAAAAGTGAATTTTGTCTGATTAAACACCTTTAATTTATCATATGATATGTTTCAATCTTGTTTTATCAACAGCAACTGATGACCTGCCGGAAATTGTCAAAGGACCAGAAAATGTCACAACTGCCGAGGGTGAAACGGCCGTATTCACGTGTAACGTCACCGGTAGACCGCTGCCAGATGTCAGGTGATTATCTACTCGTGACGTTATTTTCACTAAGGAATAAATATGTCCGCTGTATTCATGATTAAGTCTTAATTAAGCTTATTCAGTAAATCAACGTAGAGCTCACCAAAACTTTAATTTATAATATCAATTTACAGCTACGCAAGTCTGTCATTTGATTTCATATTTATTTATTATTTATTTGGGTCACACGACCCTGGATAACCCAATAAGTCTCGTATTAGCTTATTTCCATTGGGGTCCGTTAGATGTGTGAACATATACAGACCGGGATGATCCCCTACTCTTTACGAAAGCGTCTGTAACCTTTTAACGTGCTCTGGTATTGCTCTTCCGATGCACGGGACCACCATTTCTATGTGACTTCCGAACCATGTTTTTTTTGCTGCCATTAGGAACTCGTCACAATTACTTCACTTCATTTATCTGGCTGCCGATACGGCGCACAGTGTATCAGCACTTAGATTGTAGTATCCCCTAACAGGTTCCCAATCTCGCTTAAGTCGACGAGGCAATTGAGACTAAGTACCTTGCCCAAGAATACAAACACGTTGGCCACACATGCTCTCATTTTGCCATCTTACCTCAACTCTTCACTTTTGCGTTGCATTGTAAACATAGGTGGATGCTTGACGAAATTGACATTGAACTCTTTGGCGACCCAAGATTCGTACGTGATGGAACAAGTCTCGTGATAAACGACGTGAATGTACGAGATTCGGGAAAATATCGTTGCGTTGCAGCGAGTATATTGGGGTTGGAGTTTAGTCCGAGTGCGGAATTGATAGTCATGGGTAAGTTGTTATCAAATTAATATTAATATACGAGGGTCATTCAATAAGTTCTACCTCCTAGTTATGAGTGAGGAGGTAGAACTTATGGAATGACCAGGTCCTTCACATTTTTATCCAAACAGGTGACAACCATTTGAAGAAAGTTTATTCATGTGTTTCAATTTTTCATGGGTTTAAAATTTCATCAATTTGTCCAATCCCTATTATGCAAGAAACTGTCATTTTTTATTGGTCATCAAATTTAATAAATGGCAGCATTTCAAGGCGAAGGGTAACTGTTGGGTGAAACTTTATTGCACATTAAATGTGTAACATTTCAGTCTACAATTTACAGGTTAAGGAGCCTAACTGTTTTCCCGAAAATGCACATTTCTCAGGGGGACTTTTTTATTTTGACCTGTTTATTATGCTCGTTAACGGAGGTTCCGATTGTAACAGACATTCCCCAATATTATCGTTTGAGATTGTGATATTGGAAGATAGTTAACACATTCCACGCGGCAGTCGTCTGCAGACGACAGTTCCAAAATATCACCAAATGTTTCAAAATGAATGAATTTCATCACCATAATTGGAATCATCATGAGAAATGCATTAAAATACAAGTATGCCTTGTATTGGTTCAGTGATCCTTGAGATAGACTTTGAAAGTTGGAAAAGGATTCTGAAAAATCTGGTTTGTATATGGTAAAACTAATAGCCGCGTAGAAAGTGTTAACTATTATTTAAATATGTAAATTGCTTGAACTTGTTTGTAACCATTTGTTGTTAAGGGAAGCATGGTAAAGCAATATTTGTATCTTGATCATGGTCAATTGGCCATTACATTTGAAATCCGTACACCCCCTGAAAGACACTACTTACTATACCGGAGGGTTAAAAAAAAAAGTTGACCAAAGTTCAAGGTAATTTTTCAAATACATTTAAAGTTTCAGAGAATTTGTGTTTACTTAGTCTTGATCGGCAGTAAGGTTTGAAATTATCCAGAAAAGATGGCATGTTTAGCTTGGTTGGTTCTTCAGATATGATTCATTACAGAAAGCATTCAGACAACTGCCTTGTCTACGGGAGCGTCCTTTAGTAGAGATGGAATGCACAAAGTGGACTTACACACGATTGGTCAAAAATTGTAAAAAAAGGTGAAAAAGAAAATGTGACATCTGAAACATCTGTCTGGTGCTTGACATTACCTACCTACGTACCTACGTTTCTTTGTTAAATATGAATGGCACATAAGCATAGAGATTGGGATACTTTGTCAGCCCGGGCTTTTCATATGCTGTTTTGTTGAAGGCAAAGACTATATGACGCTCCCGTGGACAAGTCAGTTTTGTACATGTTGTCTGTAATAAACCATATCTGAAGAACCAAACAATCTAAACGTGCCATCTTTTCAGGATAATTTCAAAACTTACTGCCGATTAAGACTAAGTTAATACAAATTCTCTGAAACTTTAAATGTGGTTGAAAAATTACTTTGAGCTTTGACCAACTTTTTTTTATCCACCCGGTATAGTATCTTAATCTTCCCCACAGGAAGCTACCTGCATGTGTATCTACACTCCCTGTGTGGAAGATTAAGGTCATGTCTTTTAATCCATAAGAGGTTTATAGATTTCAACTAGAAATAGAATACAAACCAAACATGATATGCCCATCATAATTTTCCTATTATCAGCTTTTCCAGCTAATAACAGGCTCCCTAAAGAAGATACAGTAATTGAAATCAGGAATTTTAGACACATTTGCACAAACAAAATCGGAAAGATCAAGTCACGTTTTGTGCTTGGAAAATAACCCAAATTCTAAAACCAACTCGCAAAAACAAATGGAGTTTCAAGACACATTTGGAAATAAATTCTGAAATTTCAAACAATGTTAAGAATTCTGCCAATTCTCTAGGGGTGTTTTATTTTCTGGAAAAGACAATAACAATCATGCACGATACAAATCAACCTTTCATGATTTCATCAGGATCCATCTCATCGGAGTTAAAACCACGGCTACATTGCCATGCCGGCTTAGGCGAGCTATCCATACCAGTTGACAACACCATTGCACGCGGTGCAAAATTCAATCCTTTAAGTTTTGTGTGAGGATTGTAATAAGCATGATAAAGTTGTGCATTAGAATAATGAAAACATTACTCACTCATTGTCAATGTTAATAACCAATATTGACGATTCTTGTGATAAGTATTTTAAGTATTTACTAGACTTATACTATAGTTAAGTGTGACGATATCAGACATTGATCGATTAATACTATCAATATAACACTATTATCTAAAATCGTGTATGGACCGATTAATACTATCAAGTCAACGTTATTGACTTATATTTCTGATTTAAAAAACCCACTTTAGACAGTGGTTGGTGCGTGAGGTTGTCTATGAGATCATGCTTAAAATTATACTCTTACACCGCGCGCAACATGTTGTCACGCGGTATGGAAACCTTGCCTTACGGCAGCAAAATGGATTGCACTATGTACTACTTACTTATCCTATATCATAACACTTTCCACGTGTCAGTCTTCCAAAATGTCACAAAGTGTTTCAAAAATGTCAAAACTATTTGGAATCACCATAAGAAATGCATTAAATTAAGTACAAACATGCCTAGTATTGGTTCAGTAATCTTTGAGATACACTTTGAAAGTTTAGAAAAGTTTCTGAAAAATCTGTTTTGTATAAAATGGTAAAACTAATATCCGCGTGGAAAGTGATATGGTCACATTTATCACATTGTTACATCATCACTATCATGCATTGCATGCGTCGTGAGTCAAAATATTTATAACTAATATAAAAGAGGTTTTGCTACATATGAACAGGAAAGTAATTTGAGCGATCTGTTCAAAACAGTGCCTAAATATTTTGACTCACATCGATCATTTCATCTCAAATCATTTCATTTATCATTCCATTACTAGGTGAACTAGGTGGGAAACTGACTAAGAATTTCAGTAGAACTGGTACGTACCTGTTATTACTAACTAACGTATAACACGGTACCTGATTAATCTTTAACCCCAAGATGGTTTCAAAGTATCACTGCACTTCCGCTCTGAGCAACTAATACGTATGGCTACTGCGTATAAGTGACTTTTTCGTGAGACTTATACGGTGTACGCCAAAGTCATAATTTGCATCATTATACGTAAAAAGGACCCATACAAATTGTTAGACCAATGTAAATATTTCCATAATAATATAGAAATATTTACATTGGTCTCAGCCAGGGGTCAAAATACTTGTTGGGCTATAATATGAAAACTCAATTTTTAGCCAATTCTGCCAAAGGTAGCCCTTATGTACATGTAGGCCACATTTTCTCATGGGCTATTTCATGAAAACTGGGGGCTAATCGCCCTTGGCTCTCGTTTATCTTGAGCCCTGGTACCAGCTCAAATTGCGCTCAATGGCAAAATATTACTTTTCCGCCTATCGTAAAAGTCTGACGTAAAACTTATTTATACGCATGAGCTGTACGTACTTGTTTTGCAGTGCAGTCTTATACACACAGAAAACACACAGTAAAAAAATTACACAAATTATGTAAAAAATACACAATCTGTGTAAAAATAGAACTCCATAATACTATGTAAACAGTTGTGTTAAGCTTTTGCATAGGAATTTACACAAGCTTGGGTATATATTACATGTTTTATGTAAACTCTTACATAATAATTATGGAGTTCTATATTTACATAATATTTTACATAGTGTTTTCTGTGTGTACATCGGTGAATAATATGACATGGTATAAATCGTTAACTTTGAATCCAACTGGTTTGTCTAATTCACAACGAGCATAACATGTAGTGCCGTTTTGTAGTGACCATTTGCAGTGAAATGTTGTGACATACAGTAATGCTGAAACAGTGGGCGTGTCATTACATTAATTGTTTTAACAAGTTTAACAATGTCGTTACGAGCCGTAACCTACTGTTAATGTTTAACATGATTCTTACAAGTCACGCATTGTTCACTGGTCAATTATCAGCTGTCATTTACAGTACATACTTGCGTCCTTTATGATTAAAACCGCGACAGAAGACGATGTTTTTCGCCGAACATGCGTGCGCACCAGTGGCGGCGCGTGGAAGCCAATTATTTAGGCGGGACGAGAATTTTTGTGCGATTTGGGACTACGTCAACAATTAGTATGTGTCGACGCCGATGGTAGCTCGACGCCGATGGTCGCCCTACGACGGAACTATTAACGGACCATGATCTACGCCAACCGACATACGCTTACCCTTACTAATCCCATTCATAGAAATTGTAACATGATAATAAAAACAGCAATTTCCAGTCCCTGCTTTACACCAAACGCTTTCTAATAACAGAACCGTGGCTCGAACTCCTGTCCAGTCCCGACAATGTCACCGTGGAATACGGGCAAAACATCGTATTAACCTGCGAAGCGGCTGGCGATCCCGAACCACGTCTACGATGGCTGCATGACGGGAAGACACTCGATGACGAATCGCAGAATTATTTACAAAAACTTAATTTCAAAATCACTGAAGGATGTGACTTAGGGTCCATATCCAAACTCTCAGTGCTTTTAAATCATTTTTCTAGCGATTTAAAAGCGCTTTTCCAACGGTATTTCGTTGGAAAAGCGCTTTTAAATCGCTAGAAAAATGATTTAAAAGCACTGAGAGTTTGGATATGGACCCTTAGTACTGTTTATGATGTTCCGGAAGCCTATGAAGGACTTTATGAATGTGTGTTTGACAACGGCTTCTTGGAAGTTACCGGGCATGCCGGGGCGGCTATGGTGGTGGTAGAGCCTGGTAATAAGCATGGAATAATTGTTTAGATTCTTATATTAGGCATTTCAGTATGGTCCAAGAAAAATGCTTGAGTCTGGTCCCATCTGGTCCGAAATGTGTGTCCATACCGACAACAAACAAACAAACAAACACTAAATGTTATTACATTTATTGGTATTGCTTACTTTTTCAAGTAGTTCCCATTGACTGGTTTAACCCCTTTTAGCATCATCATCAAGTCAGACGACGACGGCAAGCGGTTTTTGCAGTCAGTCAACGGCATTACGCTACAAAGCCCGCTTAGCAGCGCTATAATTGGTGCCCTAAAAACCGGCACCAAATTTAAATATTCGCCTTCCATCAAAGCTGGTTGCTTTATGACATAATTCTCGTGTGCAACCAACCGGCTGTATTGCAACGCCCATTGAGTAGTTTAAACGCATGAGCGTGGATGTAATTTGCAACATAATGGAAACTCACCCATGCAGTTAGCAAGTAGTACCGCTCGTACACGCCCCGAATTTAAATATACAACCAGGCAATCCTCTCGTAGTAATTGATAACAATAGGTTTACCAGACCGAATTAACAGCGCTCCTAAGCGGGCAATTTATGTCATGTATGGGAACATAATCTGGCAATGCGCACGAGCCTATTGTATTGCATTTGAAATAACGCACGTTTGATTACAAAACTAACAAAAATATTTGTATTTCTCTATACAAGCATCACCAACATTAACTCCATTTCCTGGTGGTACATTGCCTCCCCTATATGCCATAGACACTACCACTGAAATGAAAGATGAAAACGTCGAGATTGTTGATCTACCCATATTAATTGTCGGGCCGTCAAAGGAGGTCAATGTGGGGTCAACGGAAGCGGAAGTCCCAGCAAGTAAGACTCTTTAACTTAAAGTCTCTGGCATCCTAAACATGATTCGTTTAAAGTTGCGCATTGCTCATAACCGCCGACAGTAGATGATTTTTTTCGCCGAACATACTTGCGCACACTGAGTAGCTTACCATGCTTACGTCCGACATAAAACCATACTCACGCTAAACCATACATGGTATGACCATAAACATCATAACATGATTGGTGTATAGGTGCAAGGTACAATATGTCCTGCAGTCTACATGTATGTAAAAGAGACGTCTAATTAATATTCATATCAATCGCAGACAATGCAAATGTATCCTGGGATCATAGGCTGTTACTATTCGATCATCTTTAACCCATGCATCTACTAATCCCTCCATTGTCATCCTCTACTAATATAGCTACTAGTACATATAGCATGATTGTAAGGAAAAATAGCAATATCCAAAATTAGCCCCTGCTTTACACCCTAACGCTTTATAATAACAGAACCGTGGCTCGAACTCCTGTCCAGTCCCGACAATGTCACCGTGGAATACGGGCAAAACATCGTATTTATCTGCGAAGCAGCTGGCGATCCCGAACCACGTCTACGATGGCTTCATGACGGGAAGACACTCGGTGACGACTCGCAGAATGATGATGATGATGATGACGATGAAGACGAAAAACTTAATTTCAAAATCACTGAGGGAGGTGACTTAGTGCTGTATTATGTTTCGGAAGCCTATGAGGGACTATATGAATGCCTGTTTGACAACGACTTTTTGGAAGTATCCGGGGCGGCTATGGTGGTGGTAGAACCTGGTAATAAGCATGGAATATTAAAAATCTTATTGGGCTTTTCTATTTGAAATCCATACACCCCTTTTGGAAAGCATTATTACCGTTATCTTCACCACACATGGAGTGTGAATTACAAATAAGGTTACCTGGTATGAGCCATGTCTTTCACAGGGTGTACGAATGTCAACTGGAATAGCCCATAAAATGGCGTTACACTTTATCGCATTGCTTATCTTATTTGGTTATTCCACATGATGATTTCATTTGAACGTCGTCTGCAATTATAAATCATAAATGACTCCAATTCATCGTCAACAACGTTCAGAATAAACGACAACGATGACTAAGGTTAAACAATACGTACTTGTCTAAAGTATCAATGCTCTTCTGCACACCTAGCGCAGTCCATGTAATAACTATGCTTATAATATATTTAACATTTAGAAAACTTATATATAAATGAGAAAACTCTAACATAGTTCAATGAACAGAGCCTTTCTATCGCGCTTTATTTTACTCTGCAAAAACTTCGACATTGAAAAGCTATTAGATAGGTGTAAGTTAATGAAAGAACATTTCTACGGGCTCCAATGGCCCATATTTTTCGGATTAGAGAATTTTCTTACTACAATACGCAGGCAATGTCAGAGTACAGTACCGTTTAACAATAATACCTCAATTCTCATCCTGACCTTTTAAGGTCAGGATGAGACTGCTTGTGACAGGTTGTGACTGCTTGTGGCAGGTTTTGACTGCTTAAAAGCAGTCACAATTTTAGACATTTTAAAATTAGTACCTTTTATTGCCCACATTTGCTATCTGTTCGTACGGAATGAGACTATGGAGCACAATAGTTTTATACGTAATTGGTGGCCTATTTAAACCGCTCTATTTCAAAAGCTGTTAGTGATTTAATTTATGACATTTTGCATGCAATCTTATGCTACCATGCCAACGAGATATTGTGTCAGTTTCTCATAATGTTGATGTTTGATTGGAACTATATAATATTATAAGCTGTGCTAATTTGTGTCGGAAGTTGATTTGTAAAAAGTGTACTTTAGTTTCCAGAATCTGGTATACCAGTATCGGTCAATACTGGAACATAAAATTTGCCAGTATCGCTCGATACTGTTACGATTCTAATGTTACAGTATCGGTCGACACTTGAACACCAAATTGTGTTTTAGTATCGAGCGATACTGGAACGTTTTTATGTTCCAGTATCGCTCGATACTGGCGGTTAATCGACGATATGGAATATATCGTGTGGTTTGACTTTCTATTTACACGATATGGATCAGATTTCATACGTGTTAACCAATGAAATTGCAGTATGTACATCTACTAAACGATAATGGTACATACTTATGTTCCAGTATCACCCGACATTACATTGTAATGTAATCCAGTATTACCCGGTACATTTTATATGTGCCAGTAGCGGCCGATACTGGAACACTGACTTTGTACCAGTATCGAATTTGGCCAAAAGCGCTTTCGGACTGTGCTTGCATTCTGAACAGCGCTATATAAGAACGGCAATATCATTACTGTTATTATTATTATTATTATTATTATTATTATTATTATACTGGGTGTGCCAATATCAGACAATACAAGTACATTCCAGAATTTGGGACCTAAAGTAAGCTTTTCCCGTTGATTTCTCGTGCGGTTGGTACGCCATGCTAAAGCATTTTACCGCAAGCAGGAGCAGCTCGGCATAAGGCGCACTACAAAAGTGCGCGTTGTGAAACTGATTACCACGCACCACGAGAAGGTAGTTACGCTGCTAAATTTAAGTTCCGCCTATTTATGATTTATGGTCTCCTATAAATGGCAAATTTGCTTGGCTGTTGACGATAACACATAACCATAACAAAATAATAATGTGTGTGATATGAAGTGAAAACTAACAAAAATATTTGTATTTCTCTATAAAAGCATCACCAACATTACCTCCACTGTTACCTGGTAGTACATTGCTACCCCTACATACCCAAGACATCACCACTGAAATGAAAGATGAAAACATCAACGTTCTGCCCTCATTGCCATTCGGGACAACAGAGGAGGTCAATGTGGGGTCAACGGAAGCGAAAGCTCAAACAACATCCGGGCCTGTAACAATGTCATCGGAGAGACAGAGGTTTATATATGGACTGTTCGAGGAAGGCGTTGTTTGCCCATGTGAAGGTACAATACAGGGATCTAAGTCTGGTATTTACTCCAAAAATGGGGGCACTTATGTATTAGGCTAAAGATGTAAGCGTCTTCGTATTGGCACCCCCGATCCGGGATTTTGTCTTCTTCTTTTTTCGGATGCAGTCATTTTTTCGAATGCTTACATCATAATTCCTCCAGGTCTTCGTTTCATTCTATAATTTTAATGCATTGCTTCAATTCGTTCGTCAAGTTATGTGAACATTGCACTGTAATAAAACGTTACAGGTATGAATATAATATGTTAAAACTCCCATATAACTGTAGGGAAAATGCTTTTACGACCCCCTATTTAGTCTACATGTAGCATTTCCCATAATTCTTGAAAATGTCACCCAGTTATCACATTATGTTGAGAATCTAATCACTGTCAACAAACCAAGTCGTATTACGAAATGTTTTTTGGGGAAATCGATGGTTTTGTCCTTGTATTTCCATCCTCCCCCACCCTCTACTCCCCCGGGTTTGTTTACTATGGCCACTCATATGTTTATACTATGGCCACTCATAAAAATCACCCCCAGACATCAACATTGTGAAAAACGTCTTTTAATTTATCATTCAAAGGCCAACTCTTAGGCCATAGCCTATAGGCTATATCGATGGTTTGTAACCAAAAGGCCCTAACTACAATGGCTGCCGTGTGTAAGTGTCCATTTTACAAGGGCGGTTAACCACATAGCACAATGTTGTATAACACATGGCAGCTATTACAGATAGTGACTCATAACTTATCTGAACGAAAAAGACAATATTAGCAAGGTCTCTGAGTTATTTAGTTTTATTAATTGCTCAGCTTTTTAATCAACACCGTTTATAACAACTGGCAGCTATTACAGATAGGACCTTGTGGCACTAAGGCCTCGATATACAAAAGTGTCGACTGTCACAGTCATGATCTAACTGTACACCTCATTTCGAAATTGACTAACAGCAGCTCGAGAGTTACCCCCTGCATCGCGCTGGTTTCTAATTTTAAATACGATTTATTCCGTCAAAATAAACAGTCGGGTTCCAAAGCGACGGCAATACTTATTTTCTTTTCATCTTCAAGCTCCCGAAAGAGAGATTCCTTGATTTCATATTCTGTACTCTACGTGTTAACAGATTCGACTGGCTGTTCGGAAGCAGGTTCTCCTATTCTACCGCGGCGATATGACATCACTGACATCGGTAAAGATGGCTATTTCAGAGGATGGGTGGATGTGAATGGACAAGGTGCCGCAAATGATTTCTGCAGGTATGTTATGATGTGTTATCGGCGCAACTACATAATGCAACATACATCCTAGACTCTATACAAATCTGACTTTATAGTGTTCGTATAGTGTTGTTTTGGGGTATTACACTGTTATTGCACACGTCCATTGTTTTCATCCGGCATAGAAGCCTCGCCTTAGAACGATGATGATAAATATATCCTACGTTAACACTTTCCAGGCGGCAGGCGTCTGCAGACGACATGCAAACATTTCCCCAAAATGTTTCAAAAATGTCAAAATAATTAAATGTCATAACTATATTTGGAAACACAAAATAAATACAAACATGCCTAGTATTGGTGCAGCAATCCTTGAGATCGACCTTGAAAGTTTGAAAAAAATTCTGAAAAATTTGTTTTGTATGGTAAAACTAATAGCCGCGTGGAAAGTATTAATCTTGGATGGGCTGTATTGTCACTTGCCATCAGATAATATTAGTAATTCGCGATACCAATTTGTACTATTGACCTGCAATTGTAATGTTCTTATGTCCAAACTGTTGGTTCTATACATTCGTTCAGTATCTAACATTTATGTTTAGAATAATGTGTCTCGATTTTATCGTATTAAATTCGCCATCTACAGAGTCATTGAGCCCGAAGAGGGACGAATGCAACTTGTATGTGCCTTAGCGGGGACTCAGGGTGAGAGCGAGTACAACTATGAATCTATGCTAGGCTTTGACCAGGGTATGCCCAACACGTGGTACATGAAAGATGAAGATGGCGACGGAAGGGATGACTATTGCAGGTAATGTCCCTCGGGGTTGAGGGTTAAGTGGGCTACCGAGGGCTCCCTCGAACTTCTCCAAGCTATGCTTATTTTAGGGTATTTTCAGCATATTTCAGTTGTTACCCAAAGTAGATATGATTTTAGGTTGGTCAAGATGGCGTCCAGAATTACCACCGAAATTGGTCAAATTGAGTCCAGGATAGGCCTTTTAACCCCCTGGGGTCTACCTGTCTATCTTACAGTGGTTCTGATTGGTTTATTACAAGATGTACTCATATGAATAGCCAATTCAAATGCAGCTTGTAAAATGTTTCACTCCCACCTTTATCAGGGATACAATTTGTCTAACAATTTGTCTGTATCCATCTTTTTAACCAATCGGCCGGTAGTTCTCAGGGGGTTAAGGCCTATCCTGGACTAAATTTGAAAATGGTGGTAAATGCAAAATGAAGAAGTCGGTGCACGAACGGCAAGATTATTGTAGATAATAGCTGTCATTGACGGCTGCAAATGTTGAATTCAATCATATGTGTTGGTTTTATTTGTAAAGCTATGTTGGTTATATCCCTTAGTATTCCACGAAGATATTGAAGAAGTACTTGGCGATAAGACCTAGTCTGCAAGGAAACTCCTGATGACACCAATATAATTGCTTTATATATACATGTTATACCCAACAAGTAACCCAATATCAACACTAGGACACATCAAATATCCTCTTTACAATATTTCTAATTGTCACTTCTCAATGATTTAATTGCAACGGAAATTGGACCAGAAACCGATAAGGGTGTTGTTTCAGTCAACTCCTGCTCTGATGCACATTCACGAGAAATATGTGATCATAAAAGTATTGATCAAAATGTAACCATGAAAACATGAGTAAAGTTTGGAGGTCCTCACATTTGCGCACAAATGGGGCGCTGTGAATTTTATTGAGCTTTTAAGACAATGTTTACAAAACTCATTTTAATCACTCTATTCAATTTTTCATTATATCCAGGTGTGCTGAAGTGGAAGAAAACAAGTACGTGTACTGTATGAAGGCAGGAGACACTGGATTTGATGGGCACGTAGAGGGCGGATACATGGATCAATTTACTTTCCGTGCTCCTGGTGATCGTAAAGAATTACGCAAATGCCGAAAACGTCGTGTGGATCCATTCTTCGGCTTACCCATTGATCCCCCGTCTTGAACATTGAACGGATAGCTTAAGGTTTTGAACATTGGTGTAGCAAATATGATGGAGCTATAGCAATAATTGGACACGGACACATACCATTATATTCAAAGTATTTCACTGAATCGTGTATCTTGTACAAAATTTACACTACCCTACACAGAGTTGTATTGCCCTCTGAACTTGTATCACGTACAAGATTTAGACTACATACAGTAACTGACAGAGTGCTTTATTATAGCGTTCTTTATTATTGGAGTGTTTGATGGGTCATTCGGTGTTTGCGTTAGCATATTCTGGCGATCATCAATCGAAACAAGGTTGAATATCGAGTCATATTATGAACAAAACATTAAGGCCTGAATCCTACTTTGACGATTTTGAGAATCTGTGGCTTAGGCATCACGCGGCCTGTTGCACGGAGCTTACGATAGATGCATACCTTATAGATGCATACCTTATCGAGGATTTTGATGTCTACCGTATTGGCTGTTTATTATGTGGATCGTCTGGCAACCTACATTACACTGTTGCCGTAATGATATTGTTTCTACTTAAATGTAAGATAGATTTTGAGACGATGGTATTCGTGAATATGTATATTAAGCAGTAATATATGCGGATATATGTATGTAAGTCTAATAACCAATATATTCATACCAAGTTAAGATGATTTTCTAGTCAAATGTAAATAACAATCTATGATACAGTAAATACTTTGAATGTGATGATGATAACGATGCATTAACTTTGACGCTTTTAAAGATAATGTAAAATGGAGGGAAATGTACAGCTTTGTGTATAAATTAGTTTCCAGACAAGATTCAATTGTGAATAGCATTTATTTAAATATAAATTCAGGATTTCAGTAAACACTACTTTATCAGAAGAATATGAATTCATAAATACGGACACATCGTTTATAATGAATATTCATGATATGATGTCCATTGTTGTTTGTGTTGAATATTCATGATATAATGTCCATACTGGTTTGTGTTTGAATATTCATGATAATGATGTCCATTCTTGTTTGTGTTGAATATTCATGATATGATGTCCTACAGGTTATTATGTGGATCATCTGGCAACCTACATGGCACTGTTGCCGTAATGATATTGTTTCTACTTAAATGTATTTTTAAATTAAATAAATTATGATAAGTAAAGATTATGACAAACTATTGAAATATTAGCAACATGTACGTCGTACTGTTGGGTCGTACTGTTGGATTGGGGTCATATTGACAGAACAAAATGGAAACCTTTTCAAAGTCGTGGTTGAATTAGACTAGGTTTCCGCGTCCCTCTATTTAGCAAACCTAATCGAGCCCTTTAACTTTTGAGCACCCTCACATGGGTCGTGTAAAGACGGGAAGGATTCAGGCTAGAGGTTGAATCCGAGTCAGGACGTATACGACCTTTTAATTCATGATCAGAATGCTATCCACTGGTCACATGACTGCTATCCACTGGTCAAAAGACAATCTAAAGGACTTGCTTTCTGTCATTTGATCCCTTAAAAGGTTGTCAAGTTTTTTTTTTAATATTCGATTAAAAACCATTGGCACTATTCCTTGAATATCTCCACATTAAAGTTAAACATTATGTTCCCACTCCCTTAACACTTTTGGACCTGTGATTTGACATTTCGCCGGTAATAAATCATCTAAGGTTATGTCTATTTCCCACTATGTGGTCCAATTAAAAGACTGCAAAGGACATAATTATGCCCCAAGGGCATTGACTAACCTTCATAATCCTAAAAGTGGACCAAATCTTAGATGATTTATTACCGGCGAAATGTCAAAATCACAGGTCCAAAAGTGTTAAGGGAGTGGGAACATAATGAAACTACAATGTAAATAGTTGGTGGTTTCAGGTTTGTAAATCACCTCAAATATTATACGTATGTTGCAACATCATTATGGTATCTTGCATTCATTCTATAACTTGCAGTGTAAATGTGTAAATATTAGGTTAACTATTTTTAACTTTATTAACCATCCGTGTTTACGGTCACTAGCGTATACGTTGTCTATGCATCTGCCTGTCGCGCCATACTCCTGCCTGTTCAACCTTTCACAATAACATCCATTATTGGGCATCTTTATTCATGCATCCTGGGTTCGGGTTTGCATTTACAACGAGATTTACCTGCAAAATTACACCTGTTCAAAGTGAGGTTTGGCCTCATACACTCCTCTCTGCGCCTCTCTTATGGAATGTGCACTTTTTTAATCGTAGCTCATTATAGAGCGTCTTGACGATACTCCTCTGTTCGGGCTTAAAAATTGCCTGTTAAATCCCACCGCGTCAAGGAGTGGTTTGTTGCAATATCGCTATTTTTATCTGTATTACCCCCGTACTAACCGCATCACGCGGCGTTGTGACGATTCTATTTCATACTGAGATAGATATACGTACCTGTGCAAATCTAGCGCTTCAATGAGGAGAATAGCGCTACTCAGATGGTTATGCTCAGTTGTGACTTGACGAATTTGAAACGTATATTTTCAAACTTATCTGAATGAATGGAAATAATTGACCAGTGTATACGTCACTATGTTAAAACAAGATATTTCATTAGTTTTTGTGTACACCAAATCATTTTTTTATATATTCCCAAATAGCCTCAGCTTAACTAATTAATGTTTGGGTTTTTGTAAATATAATTAAGAAAACGATATTAGGTTAAGGTTTACACCACAAAATCAACCAAAGTTTACCATACGTCACTGCGTAATACCACCGACCATACGTCACTACGTAATACGACCGACCATACGTCACTACGTAATACGAACGACCAGACGTCACTACGTAATACGACCGACCAGACGTCACTACGTAATACCACCGACTATACGTCACTACGTAATACCACCGACCAGACGTCACTACGTAATACCACCGACCATACGTCACTATGTAATACCACCGACCATACGTCACTATGTATACCACCGACCATACGTCACTATGTAATACCGCCGACCATACGTCATTATACGTAATAACACCAACCATACGTCACTACGTAATACTACCAATCATACGTCACTACGTATACGTCACTACGCAATACCACCGATCATACGTCACTACGAAATGATACACAGGTACAATCCGACGTTTTTCATTTGTATATACATTGCTTGTTGTTTCGCATCTGTATAAACTGTACATTATTGCATATTGGTGTCTTAATTTAATAGACGAACGAATCCAAGGATTATTATGAATCCAAGGACTCTTAAGCACAGATTATAGGTTTGTTGCCAAATAAAATAAAGTTGGAGACTCCGCCATGTCTGAGTTCTATGTTTTTATCATGTCTGAGTTCTAGTTTTAATAATTTCATGAATTGTTATCTAATGTTCTAAAAAATTTGAAATATCAAATTAAATGGGGATGTTAATGCTTTCAAGGTCATTATTTCACTACAGTATTTGATATTCGAACCACTGATTTAATTATCAAATATATTATAATCAGGCATGAGAATTTTCAGTTTTTAAACTGAATTCAGTTTTTTTATGGTCCAAATTTCCGCACTTTCATTTAATTCAGGCTGTTTTTGGACTTTTTAGCCCGATTTCACGCACATTTTCAGTTTTTTCATTCTCATGCCTGTATAATGAGTGTTTAACATTTTCCACGCGACTATTGATGGGGTGACTGCAATGTGTATCAACAAACGCAAGGACACATTTGTAATGCATCCACATTGTATGCACACATCATGGAATTATTGCATAACAATATAAAAGCCTATTACACAATATAAAGAACGTTCGGAATATCACTAAAAATAGCATAAATCCTGAGACTTGGTATGGGGTATGAATAATTTTGAACAGGCATAAAAACACAATTCTTGTTAAACTTTATTGTTATGCAAAAAAAGTTGAGCCCAAAGATATTGATTTGTACTTGCAAACTAACTGTCTTTTATGTGAAGTGAAAGTTCCACCACTCCAGCTGCTATAGATATGAGAAAAATGCACATTTTTACATCTAAAGCCTTCATGATCTGATCAATGTTAATAGGTGATCAATGTTAATATACTCATCACAAAAAGTATCGAGACACTTAACAAATGAGCCAATAATTAACGGCCCGAAAGATTTCACGCCACCAAATGGTTTCCCTATGCGTTTACATGTAAAATGGTGGTTACAAAAAGCCCATTTCCTCGCTAATAAAGCGACTGGATTTCTTAATTTGAGATTTTCCTTAAATTTCATGATATCTTTGATAATTTAATCAAAACAATTATATATGGTCTCCCCGAAAGTTCCGAGAAATGAGCCCCTAGAGTTGGACAACTGGTGTAGCGCCCTCATTTATCAGAAAAAGTTGAGAAATGTTACCAGAACATTTACAATCAAAATGCATCCAAAAAACCTACAAAATGCATTGAAAATAGTTCTTTTTGCACTGTGGTATTAGGTAATAGTCCTAAAATCAGGATTAAACTACAACTTTAATCATTTAGGAGCAATAAGTACCATTTCTGATTAATTCTATAATCATTGGGCCACAGGATGCCCAGCTGATAAAAAAAAGTTTGATTGACTTCTGCAATTACTGACATTACTGGTGTGGAATCGAAAGGGTATGGATTAATCGAAGCAAATAACCCAGTGCATAATTTTGTTCTGCATACTTTGACACCTTGATTGTTGAGATACGATGTTGCGGAGTGGAGTTATTGTTATTTCAATGGTCGTTGGTCCAGTTTCAAAAGTGACAATCATCCCCAGACCATTGAAATAACAATAACTCCACTCCGCAACATCGTTGAAATGACAATAACTCCGCTCCGCACCATCGCATCTCAATAATCGAGGTGTCAAAATACGCAGAACAAAATTATGCACTGGGTTATTTGCTTCGATTAAGGGGGGGGGGGGGGGTCTAGGTTGATTTGACCCTAATTTGGAAACACATTTTCTCAATGTTACCGTGGACCTACCACTTTTCATTGGACATTGCCAGGGAAGATTTCTTGTGCAGTCCAGCATGGTTACCACCACTCATGCACCACTACAGTGCCAACAGCAGCCCCCTTCCGAATCATCTGTACCGCAACACATGTGTTAAAGTAATTAACAGCTACTGGTCATCTGAATTCCACCCTACATAAGTTGAATCACTACTAAATCGTGCATATGTGTTATTCAAAAGTCAAAGGGTCTTACGAAAAACATCAGAAAACTGAATTGAAGTCATATCAGCAAGATTTTCTTAAAACCCTCGTTTAACAACATTATAGGGGTGCCTTCTATTGCAACGTAATTTAAATGGGAACCAGTAGACATTGGTTACAGTGGTCACGTCGTGATGAAAGTGAAGCATACTGGACTGCACTGGAAATTTTCTTTGGGACATCGTTCGAAAGAATGTAATATCATTACCTATGTGATACTTGACGCGGGCGTAAAATAATTGATTGGCGAGCAACCAATTAAGACTGCATTTGATAAAAGGTTGTCATTTTTCATGCGCTCGAGGTCGTTCTTTGTGTTCCTTTGCGCTGTGCAACTTACGTAAAGGTTACACAATCACATTTTGCGCAGTCTTACTGTCGGGTTCGGAATGGAACCACGTCGTGAGGTTGACCCCGCGTAAAAGTACGCGAGGAACCCTCCCTCACCACTACCCACACCCCCCACACCCCCCCCCCCCCACACCCACCCCACACACAAAACGGTGAAAAACATTCATTTTTTGTTTGACCAAACAGGCTAGATAGGCATTTAGATGAATCTTTTAGGCATAATTTGATACCAAATACACTACGCGGTAAGAAAAGACCACATGTTACCTGTCCATAATCAAATAGCCCGCTCGCTCAGGCACAACCCAACGCATCCCCACTGTGTGATCAATATCCATTTCATTCCCGGCCATTCAAAGTGCAATGCACAGCATGCGTTGAAAATGTGACTTTTGAAAAGTGACCAATTTTCTTTAAATGGTGCTAATCATGGTTTATCTTTGTTGTTAGGGGGCAAATTTTGTATCAAATTATGCCTACAAGATTCATTTAAATGCATATCTAGCCTGTTTGGTCAAAATGAAATTGAATGTTACTCAAAATGACATAAACAAAGTGGTATACTTTCTTTTGTTGAACCCTTTATATATATAGTTTGGAAATTCCAAACGCATTAACTGGCAGTAAATGAATTGTTGTCGATCCGTGCAATTGCACATTGTCCAAGTTCATAACTTAAGATGTGAAGGCTATTAGCCACATTGCAGTGTATTGACGTCACTAAATATGTTGTCATAGTTATATATAGCCTCACTCAATAGATCTGGAATTCCCCTACAATATACCACAATTTCCCCCATTTATAACATATAATGCACGAGTACACTTGAATAATAAACAGTATAACAGTTAAACAATATCAAAAATGCAATTCAGAATCAGTATTGTTCCCAATCCAGGGTCTAAATAAGAACTCAAATAAATGTTAGAATGAAAGTTCATCTCTGTTGGTGATAGATAATTTAAAGTTTAATTTTCGATCTCCACACAAGAAATAATTACCTGGAATTTTCAGGTGTTTCTTAACCTTTCATCAGCAGACTGATGACTCTACTTGAGACTGCTATTTCAACTTTCTGCGTTCATTGTTTATATGGGATATTATTGCAAATGTATTGAATATTTGATAGGTTCTATCCTTTAACTTTACTGTTTAATATGTCTATTTTTATTATTAATGGTTTTGTATAGAGTAAATCCATTGACATTGTTTGAATAGTGGTTCGTTGAGCTAATTGGCGTAGCCTATTTTCTCGTATAATACAGTGGCGTACCCAGGGGGGTCCAGGGGCCCCTGAAATAGAAATAACCCCGTCGGTAGATTTGCCATTTTGACCATGCGATTATTTCGGCCGGTTATGCGGACAACTTCATCGCTACCCCCCCCCCCCCCCCCCCCCCCCAAAAAAAAAAAAAAAAAAAAAAAAAAATTGATACAAGGATGATTTATTTAATATTTTTAACAGAGACATTTGTGTTCAGATCATTTCCGGTAGCTGACGCCATCATCTAAATCAACAATTGCGTGTGACCAGGAAAACCCAACTCGTACAAGTTGAAACCAAATTTCAAGATACCAGTAACGTCTTATAACGTCGAGAAATATCCATTTTAAAATTGTGCATTTCACGTGTAAACCTATGGGAGATGATTTGGTGGTGTGCAACCTTGAATATTTGTTCCCTCGTCCTAGCTTGCCCTTGGCCAAAGTTGGTTCTGGCCACGGGTTGGCCCGGGGTCCGCTCACTCCTCTTTGGGGGAAATAAAACAATATAAAGATACTTACTAACTACCTAACATTTCTCCAAGATCGCCCAATATTGGCCCAATATTGGCCCAAGCTTGGCCCACATTGTCGATGTCGAGTGCCAATATTGAGCCAAGCTTGGGCCCATGAGCAAATAATATTGCGCCAATATTGTAAGCCAATATTGGGCCAATATTGGGCCAATATTGTAATGTTGTCTGGGTAGGTGTTATTACTTGAATGTCCAATGTCTATCTACACATACATTGCCGTTTTAGCTGATTTTCATGTTACAAGAGGGTGATCATGACTTTGCACGGATAACAACATTCTGCCTCTAGTTAGAACACTGAAATAGTAGGCCAGAATTGTATCGGCTTCAATGTGTGAGCATACACACTCTGGCACCACATTATGCTCTGCATTCCTCCTGAAGAGCTGCAACATCCTTCTTTGTCTTTATAACAGCTGCATACTTATCATCTTTCCATTCCTCAATTAGAAAACTTGAGAAATGCCATTTTGAAGCGTGGGGATACCAAGGCATGCCCGAAATCTTGGGGGGGGGGGGGGGGGGGGGTGTAATTAGCTGGCCTGCGCCAGTGATACGGAATGATCAATCGCTTGTACCTCTTGACTGTTGCTCAAACATTCTTAATGCTTTTGACATAACGGTCACAAACAAAATGTACTTGCCTGCGAACTGCATATTATGATTCCAAGACCGGATCTGCTATGTTGCCAAAATGAAGTGGTAAATCTGAGAGCAATGGCTGGATATTACATGGCATCAAAGAACTGTATCAACTACCGCGGCTCTTTGTGTGTGATCACATTTTCAAGGGGTTTTCACAGTGTGTACTCTTTGACAGCAGAACTAGCTAATCAAGGAATGTAAATATGATAAGTATGTATTTGTTATAAAGACAAAGATGGTTGTTGCAGCACATGAGGATCAGTGTCTCCAATACAAAGCAAACTCTTCAGTAGGAAACGTTGAAGCCGATACACATGATACAAGTTGTTATCCTGCAACAGATACTGATGTCATGATCATCCTTTTGTATCATGCAAATCAGCTAAACGGCAATGTGCGAAGAGAACCTTGAGTCCACACATCTTGGTTGGAGAGAGATGTAGTTGGTTTATCGGTAATCAAATTCCAACCACGCTGTCTGACACCATTGATTGAAGTTCATGATGATGATGACGAAGAAGAATCAGTGGATGTGGTAAAAGACAGTGATGATGATAATGATGATTGAAACAAAGACTGGATAGGTCAAATTTCTTCCATTATCCACCATCAAAACAAATCTTTAATAAAGATCAACAACATCTAATTCTAAGATCTATGATGGATTAACAGTTGAATTTCATAAATGTTTCTGGAATGTTATTAAATCTCTTGTTGTCAATTCTTTAAATGAATGTTTTGAATATTAGGTTAACTATTTTTAACTTTATTAACCATCCGTGTTTACGGTCACTAGCGTATACGTTGTCTATGCATCTGCCTGTCGCGCCATACTCCTGCCTGTTCAACCTTTCACAATAACATCCATTATTGGGCATCTTATTCATGCATCCTGGGTTCGGGTTTGCATTTACAACGGGATATACCTGCAAAATTACACCTGTTCAAAGTGAGGTTTGGCCTCATACACTCCTCTCTGCGCCTCTCTTATGGAATGTGCACTTTTTTAATCGTAGCTCATACTAGAGCGTCTTGACGATACTCCTCTGTTCGGGCTTTAAAATTGCCTGTTAAATCCCACCGCGTCAAAGAGTGGTTTGTTGCCACATCGCTATTTAAATCTGTACTAATATAACCGCATCACGCGGCGTTGTGACAATTCTATTCCATACTGAGATGATATACCTGCGCAAAGCTAGCGCTTCAATGAGCAGGACAGCGCTACTCAAATGGTTAATGCTCAGTTGTGACTGTAGAAATTAACGAATTTGAAATGTATATTTTCAAATTTATATGAATTAATGGAAATAATTGTCCAGTGTATACCGGTATACGTCACTATGTTAAAACAAGATATTTCATTAGTTTTTGTGTACACCGATTTTTTTGTTTTATTACCAATAACTAATTAATGTTTGGCTTTGGGTTTTTGAATATATAATTAAAAAGCGATATTTCAAAACAATATGTTAAGGGTATACACCACAAAATCAACCACCAGTTTAGCGTACGTCACTACGTAATACCACCGACCATACGTCACTACGTAATACCACCGACCATACGTCAATATGTAATACCACCGACCATACGTCACTACGTAATACCACCGACCATACGCCAACATGTAATACCACCGACCATACGTCACTACGTAATACCACCGACCATACGTCACTACGTAATACCATCGACCATACGTCACTACGTAATACCACCGACCATACATCACTACGGAATACCACCGACCATACGTCACTACGTAATACCACCGACTATGAGTTATTATGTAATACCACCGACAATACATCACTACGTAATACCACCGACCATACGTCACTACGTAATACCACCGACCATACGTCACTACGTAATACCACCGACCATACGTCACTACGTAATACCACCGACCATACGTCACTACGTAATACCACCGACTATGAGTCATTATGTAATACCACCGACAATACATCACTACGTAATACCACCGACCATACGTCACTACGTAATACCACCGACCATACGTCACTACGTAATACCACCGACCATACGTCACTACGTAATACCACCGACCATACGTCACTACGTAATACCACCGACTATGCGTCATTATGTAATACCACCGACCATATGTCACTCCTTAATGTTATATTACCGAGACCATACGTCACTACGTAATACCACCGACCATACGTCATTACGTAATAACACCAACCATACATCACTATGCAATACCACCGACTATGCGTCATTATGTAATACCACCGACCATATGTCACTCCTTAATGTTATATTACCGAGACCATACGTCACTACGTAATACCACCGACCATACGTCACTACGTAATACCACCGACTATGCGTCATTATGTAATACCACCGACCATATGTCACTCCTTAATGTTATATTACCGAGACCATACGTCACTACGTAATACCACCGACCATACGTCATTACGTAATAACACCAACCATACATCACTATGCAATACCAGCACTCATACATCACTATTAGTGGAATCGCTTAAGGGCCATTTTGGCCATTACGTTTACTTGTCGGATACAAGCAAACCATGATGATATATTCTTCTTTAGGTTATGACACGTGATTCTAGAAGGGGTGCTCTTGTCAGAAGTCATCATGATCCAAGATGGCTGCTCCCATAAAATGACGTGTTGAAAAAAGGCAATACAATTCTTTTAATTACAGTCTAAATGCTGGAACGATGTCTTATATCAGTGGAATTATGTTACATAGATATGCTTTGTTGGTTATCAAAAGGTTTGATTATATCCAACATGGCGGCTACTGTGGAAGTATGTCCTACTAAATACAACGATTTTACACTAGATAAGGCTCATGTAACATACAACCACAAAATTAAAATACAGTGTGAAACTTTCTATTCTCAATCTATTAATATGACAATTAATATGATTCATTACCTGCTAGCTCAAAGTCTTTACTGGACGAGCTGCTCCATAGGAATAATTTGGATTAACAGGCCAATTTGGAGTAACAGGCCAAAACCAAGAGATATGGGAATAGCCCCATTCCTTTCCTTACTAATCTCCTGAATCAGCAGCAGTAAATATGCTTGCTAGGGGGGGGGGGGGGGGGGGGGGGGGGGGGGGGGGGGGTGCTAATCTGACTCTTGTGGTTGGTTTGTGAATCATTCCCTGTGTCTTCAGCTTCTACCTGATTACTTTAATTATTTATGCATTTTTGATATCTTTTAACATCATTTAGCAATTTTAATGTACACTGTTGATGTTTTCTTTGTATACATTTCTTTGTGTAATTTGATGATTTTGTAATTCAGCTGTTAGCTGCGATTTGGTGATAATAAACTATGCACTATGAACTAACGGAATCACAGTCATGCCTTACGTTCTTCTAATTTATTTCCCACCAAATAAATTTAGCAATATGAGGCCATTACTTAGAACATCCACACAGGAAACCAGTGACGAATAGCTCAATCTACCAGACTAGGCGAATGCACAGTTGCTCTTAAAAATCCGTCTGTTGCGGTTCCAGAATGCCAAATGACCGAATCATACCCAACAATTTTGCAGGTGCTTTAATTGAAGAACGACGGTGAACTAACATCGTATGCCTCGTGGACTGCACAAAGGGATGGCACGTGTGGTGAACAATGAGAGATCCGTTAGATTCATCTGGGTGGGAAGAGAGTTTCTCTTTTTACTATCCCTTTGATAATCAATGTTTGCATTTATTTGTTCCTTGAAAATATGGTTATGTCACTACTTAAGCAATCCCAGATAGATATTGCAGTTCAGTTAGGCACAACCTGTGGTAAAGCTTATTCTGACCTCACATTCCATGATACAACATACAGTCATCACAAGTAACTGACCAGGTAATAAATGTGCTGATAACTCTAAAAGTATAACTCCTACATAAACATATAATATATTTTGAAGCACTGGTCACAACACTGTGTTTCATGCGCCTACATAAACATATTAAAATATAAACATGTTGAGAAATTTCTCTTCTTGAATTTGAGATATTACACGCTAAGAATGAATGATTAATGAGGAAGTTACGATCCCAAACGTTAGGGCAAGTCTAATTTTCATTTTCACATTTTCATTTTCAACACGGGGACTCAGACCGGCAAATTATTTATTACTGGTAGTGGTAGTGCCAATTTAACCGTCGATGGCCTGGTTGTTGGATAGTCGGTCGGTGGCATTGTTACGGTTGATCAATACGGCGCACACGCTATACCTATCATACTCTCCACGTGTTGAAAAGAAAATGTTAAAATGAAAATCAGACTTGCCCTAACGTTTATAACTTCCTCATTAATCAACCATTCTTAGCGTGTAATATCTCAAATTCAAGAAGAGAAATTTCTCAACAACTTTATTATTAAATATGTTTATGTAGGAGTTACACTTTTGGAGTTATCAGCATGTTTATTACCTGGTCAGTATCTTATTGTGATGACTGTATGGATAGCGTTCGGTATGGGTAAAGAGGAGAACCGAAGTCCAAGGCCCTGTGAATGTTCCACGCATTTACGGGTTGTGATGCGACTTCGTATGTCCAATGGTTATGAGGGCAAACGTATGTGCTTGGAAAGCATACGACGAGGGGAGGGCTACCTTTCTTGTAACAAAGGTATTACTATATGTTTATTATTATTACCATATTTTATGGAAAATTCAACGTAGGAAAACAACAGGCAATATGCTGTTACCAACAAAGTTCATTTTTATTGCGGGGTGCACTTCTTCAACATTCAAATCGGGACATTATATCAAATGGGTAGATGGGCTGGGGGAATTAAATGGTTCTAGCCTTGACTATCATCGTCCCATTGATGCTGGTCTCCTTGCGTATTATGATCGGAACAGTGTTGTGTACTATGCACGAGGCAGTTTAAGTGTATGCTTTTAGTACCCATCTTCTTAATATACATCTGTAATTCACTTCACTGCATAACGGATTTTAATAAATGATACCCAATTAACAGAAGCTTTTATCCCCAGTTTGCGTCTGTAATACAAAAACAAAGACTACGTGACATTTGCAAAACCAAAAACTAAAGCAACGACGCTTTTAAAAATAATAATACGGGAGGTTTCATAATAACCACGAACATTCGTTCTGAAACAATGTCAGAAGCTTTTATCCCCATTTTGCGTCTGTAATACAAAAACAAAGACTACGTGACATTTGCAAAACCAAAAACTAAAGCAACGACGCTTTTAAAAATAATAATACGGGAGGTTTCATAATAACCACGAATATTCGTTCTGAAACAATGACATACTGCACGTTTCAAAGGTTCCATTAAGCATAAGCATGCATTTAAACATTTAATGTGCAATATATGGACGCCATTTTAAATTTTAGCCGCTATCTTAGGTTCCAATCATCTGCCAAATGAGCACCCCTTCCAAAATCAATTGCTTTGACCTAATGAAGATTCGTGCAAACTTTGGTGCTTGTATCCGGTCTGTAAACGTAATTTCGTTAAGCGATTCCACTATATGCAATACCAGCACTCATACATCACTATGCAATACCAGCACTCATACATCACTACGAAATGATACACAGGTACATGCCGACGTTTTTCATTTGTATATACATTGCTTGTTGTTGGTTTTTCGCATCTGTATAAACTTGGTGTCTTAATTTAATAGACGAACGAATCCAAGGATTATTATGAATTCAAGGACTCTTAAGCACAGATTATAGGTTTGTTGCCAAATAAAATAAAGTTGGAGACTACGCCATGTCTGAGTTCTAGTTTTAATAATTAAATTGATTGTTATCTAATGTTCTAGAAATTTTGAAATATCAAATTAAATGGGGATGTTAATGCTTTCAAGGTCATTATTTCACTACAGTATTTGATATTCGAATCACTGATTTAATTATCAAATATATATATATTAATGAGTGTTAAACACTTTCCACGCGACTATTAGTTTTTCCATATAGATGGGGTGACTGCAATGTTTATCAACAAACGCAACGGTCGAATGGACTGGACTGTCGATACATGCTTGAGGGAACAGCACATGGCCATAACACTGTCCACTATAATGCCTTACTGCCCTTTATAATGCTTTGGCGAGTTTTAAAAGCACGGGTCCTAACAAAACAGGATGCGCGCGCAAACCGCCGGGCAAAAGAACGAATGCCCAGACCAAATGCCCAGTGTGACGTCACCTGGCACCCCAATTATACAAATCAGATTTCCAGAAACCTTTCCCAACCAATACTAGGCATGTTTGTACTTATTTCAATGCATTTCTCATGGTGATTCCAAATATGGTAGAATGATTGAGACAGTCTTTGTGTTTACCGTTTGCTCAGGAGGAATAATGAGCTATATTGTAATTATGAACTCCAAATAAATTTGTCAAGATATAATTTATTTATTTTATGAATATTTTTTTGGAAAAATAATTATATTGTTCTCTTTAATGTTCCTTGCATAATACCCTAACCATTTTAATTTATACTAGCAAAATTGTGTGATATTGTGAAAGTGGCCCAACCCGATTTCTAGACGTCTTAGTAGATTAGTCATAAATTTTAAACGCAAGTAGTTAAAAAGACCAAATAAAATTAATCTGGTAGCCAAAACAAAACTTAACACAGAGTGTAAACGATTTTGACATTACATGATTTTAACATTGGGTTAAAAATAAATTGCGATTGTATAACTTTTTTTGTTACAGTTTGTAGATATGAGAAAAATGCAAAAAACTCAATATTTTTCGAGGGGTATGAATATTTGTGATCTTAACTGTACATACAAAAACGTTCTATCAATGTATAAGTGAACCACCGGAGGAAATTCATAAGTGTATCCGACCTTCACCAGTGAATCGTCCTGAAATCAAACTTCTGAACAATAAAAATGAAACTTGCAAAACCGTACGTCATATATTTTTATATCTTCCTTTTTTTCTGGAGCCTAATTTAATACAAGGGATACATTATTACATTTGAACATCTTCTACGCTAACAGGAACATGCTGCATCATTGGTTCATTAAAATTTCATTATTAATATTACAAAGATACGATTTTGTCCGAAAATACACTGATCGATAGAAATCAAACCTTACGTTTTAAGTAGCAACATTGCAAAAGTTGTCTGCAAATGCAAAGTGATTATTTCCAATGAAAGCAATTACAATTGCATTGCAAATGGTAGGCACATGACAGGTTTTTTAGTAATATAAGAGCGATGCGGGTACAAATGTTATCTTACACTTGCTGTCTGATGACTAAGAATATTTTTTATAATGGCAACGGTATAACAAATGATTTACACAAAATGTATTTATAATAATTAATTGCACATCATTAATCATAACAATTTCAAGGTCAACGTAATTTCTTATGTATTTCTTAATTTTTTTCTCACTGAGCTATATTTAAGCAATTTATCTTTGAAAATCAATTAAAAGCCTATATTATAATTGCTTTTTTCACCCAAATGGTTCAAAATGTGTTTAAATTCATGCGTTTCCATACTTGAACATCTATTTTTATCCCAAATGCCAATTTTATTTTTTTCGCCAATTTTAATATTTTTAATACGTTTCGCACGATATCTCAAAACTATAAAACACGCAAACTTGCAATATGGGAACAAACATAACTCAAAAACAAAGGTCATACAACCATTGGATTTGAACTAGATGTTAAAGCACACAAAGGGCTATAAAACCATGGAGCCCGATTTTGAATATCTGTTTTTAAATTTGAATTACGATGCAGAATTACCTGATTAGTCGGATAATGGTTGCCATGGCAACCGTATAAGAAATCCGGATCCATGGTTTCGTGCGCACTCTACCGATACATCATCTACCCAAGTATTTCGTTTTCTAGTTACATTTGTTCCCGTGTTAAGCCAATCAGAGGCCTTGCATGGTTACCATGGCAACCATATCAAAATAACACGCATTTTCTAAAACGTCTTGACCTACGCTCTAATTTGATATATAACGCTAAGGGGTAAGTCCGCGGTAACATTGAGAAAATTAGTTTCAAAGTTGGTGCAAATCAATCTAGACCCGCCCACCCCCCTTAACGGTCTGATTGTGTTGTACAAGTATGTTGCGTTTGAGTTACATCAACATATTAAGTACGGTCACAATTCATCAGGCTGATCATATACACTCGGCAAAAGAAGTTCTTGGACACTTAAATTAAATTAATATTTAATAGAATATATATAATTATATATATGATTATATATATATAATTGTATATCAAAATAAGCAGAAAGTAATCCTCTAACAGCTTAACATGGAATTTAGACATGATCACTCATACATGGCAGATCCCATTCACTTGACAATGGCAAGAAGATTGCAAAAAATTGGATAATCCCTCCATTCAAATGACTGTAAATGCTCATTTCTTGCAATTTCCTTTTACGCACCTTACCATTGCTTAATGAATGTGCTCAGCCATGCATGAATGCGTACATCTTAATTTCATACAGACATGATAGAGAATTATTGTCTGCTTATTTTGACATGCAATTGTTTAATTTATATTAAATATTAATGTGAAATATTTGAACTTCAATGAGTGTCCAAGAACTTCTTTTGTAGAAGACATGTTATAAAGATAAAATATTCTGGTGCTCAGATATATAAATTCAGCAGATCGGATTTGCAAGCCATTGCTGAAAATCATCGATATCATCATGGCAACTTTTCGACGTTCTATCTGTATGGATAGTCAACATTTGTGATGGCTCACTGAAAACTTAAACTAGTCAGACACAGGCTGGACTAACTTTAAACTAGTCGAGCAGGTTATTCAAGTTTTCTGGACTAGCTTTAACTAGTCAAGCAGGTTAATCAAGCCTGATGAATAGGTTATGACCGACTTGACTAAATTAAGGTTAGTCCGGCTCAGCCTGACTAGCTTGATTTGTTCTGCTGGACTAGTCTGAGGCTGGACTAGCAGTAGCTTATTAGACAAGCTGGCTTGACTAGCTTTAGGTTAGTCAAGCTGGCTGGACTAGCTTTTGGTTAGTCAAGGCACTGAGACAAAATATCAATGGCGGCATGCAGATAAGACGTACGTCATCGCTGGTCCGATATTGCTAGCCAATCCAGACGTAATTTGCCGTAGTTATTTCATTATATGGCCATATTGTGTACATCATAGTGTTTGCCAACATCTGTAGACTATTTTATGCTAAATTTGGTTTGGAATGACGACTCGGAATAGGAAAAAAACTAACTGTAAAGAACGACGGTAGCGCGGGCATCTCGAACGCTAACAGGTCAGCCATGGCTGACCAGTCCACTACAGCTAACACTTTAAGCCAGGAGCCCGCCTCCGCCAACAACATGGTCAGTACGAGTGATATTGAACAGACAGCAGAGCAATCACCCGTGGCGAAACCAAGTACTGCTACGCAACGTGAACAATTTGAATCAGGCGGGATCCACTATATGGTTTGAGCTGGACTAACCTTACGTTTGTCGAGCAAAGTCAGACTAACGTAAGGTTAGTCAAAATGGACACCATCTGGACTAATAAAGCTAGTCGAGCGACTAGCCTAAACCACAGATACCTAAACTAATCCAGCGACTAGCCTAAACAAGTCCAGCTTAGGACGGACTAACATCAAGTTAGTCGAGCGACTAACGTTAAGCTAGTCCAGCAATGCTGAGCACCATCTGGACTAGCTTTAAGTTACTCAGGCTGACCAATTGAGGTTTTTCAGTGCTTTCTTTATTATCGTTGCAAACATCATGACGATCGTTGCCTTCATCATGGAGAGAAGTCTACGCACAAGATCCAGCAATCTTCTTATCATGCTTATTCTTGCTCTGTCAGTCACTGATTTGGTGTTCGGTATCTACATATTCATATATTACGGCATTACCATAACCTTCGGGTTGGGACATCCGTTTGGAGAGATAGGCTGTATGCTGTCGCTACTCTTTGAATACAGCTACATTGTCGGCAATCTACTCCTAATGGCTATCAGTGTAAACCGATTGTTACTGATTTCGCTGGATTATTCCAGATATATGAAAATTCAGTCAGTTCGGAGCAAGTTTAAATTTAGAAGTGAGGAATGAGGTACTATTTTTAATATCGGAACTAATATTATTCTAAACAATTGGTCCCTGACTCCTGATTCAATTTTGAGCCTAATCAGTGTTGAAGTTTGGCGGTCGGAAATTATTAGAGGACCTACTAGTGTAAGCGTGAATCATGTTAATTTTAATAAAATAATTGGAGAAAATATTTGGGAGAAGGTTTTTGTAAAACATGTACATGAAGATAGCTGTGTGGAGTTTATGAATATCATCAATAGTGAGACTAGTAAATGAGACAAGAGAGGTGGTGTGTGAGCAAGAAATTTAAATTTGAACAGATACGAATGATTTTTTAATTTTTTTAGATGAATGCAATGAAGGTTGCAATTATTTTGATCTGCCCAAATTATATTGCAATATAGGACATGTAGTAAACCTAAACTATTATAAAGGGAATATAAAGTACTATGCGGTAACAGATTTTTAAGTCTAAGGGACCGTTCAGAATTTCTACCGGGGGTGGGGGGGGGCGGCACCAAACAGGGGTGGGTCATAACTTTTTCAAGAAATCAAAAGGGGGGTTACAACTTTTTTTAGGAAATTAAAGGGGGGGGGGTCATAACTTTTTTGTACTAATATTTCAAACCATAATTTTTTAGTACCGTACAAATATGGCTATATTTCTCGTGCTATGCGCGTGTGCCCACAAAATAGATTTTCGGTGTTTTAGAGCAGGTTTAAAGCAAAAATAGACCTCAATTATGGGAAATATGGCTAATTTTCACTCGCTATGCGCGCATGTACCCACAAAATAGATTTTCAGTGTTTTAAAGCATTTTTAAAGCCAAAATAGACCTTAGGGACCGTTCATAATTTCTACCGGAGGGGGGGGGGGGGGGGGGGGGGGCCGGCACCAAACAGGGGTGGGTCATAACTTTTTCAAGAAATCAAAAAGGGGGGTTACAACTTTTTTTAGGAAATTAAAGGGGGGGTCATAACTTTTCTGTACTAATATTTCAAACCATAATTTTTTAGTACAAATATGGCTATATTTCTCGTGCTATGCGCGTGTGCCCACAAAATAGATTTTCGGTGTTTTAGAGCAGGTTTAAAGCAAAAATAGACCTCAATTATGGGAAATATGGCTAATTTTCACTCGCTATGCGCGCATGTACCCACAAAAGAGATTTTCAGTGTTTTAAAGCATTTTAAAAGCCAAAATAGACCTTAATCATGGGAAATATGGCTATTTTTCTAGCGCTAGGCGCGCATATGCCCACAAAATAGATTTTCGGTGTTTTAGAGCACGTTTAAAGCTAAAATAGACCTCAATCAAGGGGAATATTGCTATTTTTCTCGCGCTATGCGCGCATGTACCCACAAAATAGATTTTCGGTGTTTTAAAAAATGTTTAAAGCCAGAATCGACCTCATTCATGTGAAATCTGCCTATTTCTCTTGTGCTATGCTGGCATGTGCCCACAAAATAGATTTTCGGTGTTTTAAAGCATGTTTAAAGCCAGAATAGACCTCAATCATGTGAAATATGATTGAGGTCTATTCTGGCTTTAAACCTCAATCATGTGAAATATGGCTCTTTTTATGTGCCCACAAAATATATTTTCGGTGTTTTAAAGCATGTTTAAGGAGAGGAGGAGGGGACTTAAGGACGTTTTTTTGGATTTTTGTGAGTGCTGTAATTGTTGAACTATTTATTAATCAAATGCATATAGAAATATACATTTTTGGATGGGATTTGGGTCAGAGAATCCATTGTTGGCATCATTTTTGACCAAAAATGTTGTTTTTTGATAAAATCACAAAAAATCACTTTTTAACCATTTTTTTGGGGGGAGGACAAGCTAACAACATTATTTTTGAGTAAAAAATGCCAACATTTGCTTGATTATACTATTAAGACACTATTCTAGGGATGATTTTCTCATTTTTTCCTAAGGCGTATTTTTTCAATTTTTTTGCACTTTCTGGTCAAAATTCCCAAAAATACAAGTTTAGGTGAAAAAATGAGAGAATCGTCCCTAGATAGGTGACATAACATTAGAATCAAGCAATTTTTTGCATTTTTTACTCAAAAATAATTTAGTTAGCTTGTAGCCAACAAAAAAAAATGGGTCAACAAAAGTGGATTTTGTGATTTTCTCAAAAATTCAACATTTTTGGTCAAAATTGACACCTTGGATTCTCTGATCCATTTCCTTTCCAAAAATGTATACATTTGTATGCATTTGATTAATAGTTTAATAATAACAGCACTCACAAAAATCAAAAAATCAAATCAAAAATTCCCCCCTTAAAGCCAAAATAGACCTCAAAATCATGCGCATGTGGCCACAGAATAGATTTTCGGTGTTTTAAAGCATGTTTAAATAAAAGTTACCTGCACAACAGCAATATTTCCTTGAAAAATTGATTTTTTTTTTATCACAATTTTACATGCACACAGGCAAATGTTTGCATGCACAGAGCCAAAGTTACATACACTGTGCCCATGCTGACAACATGCCCACCTCTACACTGTCTGCAATTATACACTTTACTCCACAAAAATCACAAAAATATTCATAATTGAAGGGGTGGGTGCAATAAAGTGCTAAGTTAAAGTGCTAATTTATTGCAGCCACCCCTTCAATTGTGTATGCTTATTGTATTTGTAAGCCGGTGTGTGTGTGCAAAAAAAAAGGGGGGGGGGTCATAACTTTTTTCTACATTCCAGAGGGGGGTCATAACTTTTTAGTATCTTGGGAAGGGGGGGTCATGTGTTTTTTGGTTGTTGCTTTCTTCCAGCTACCGCCCCCCCCCCCCCCCCCCTCCGGTAGAAATAATGAACGGTCCCTAAACAAAATTCCTGGATATCTAGAGACAATATTTCTGATATAAATTTGTTGCTTAATAGGACAAATGTGGAGATCTAGAAAATACACCGACCGATAGAAATTAACAAATGTTTTAAGTAGCAACAATGCAAATGGTGTCTGCAAAGGCTAAATTGATTATTTACAAAGAAAGCAGTTACAATGATTACAAAAGGTGATTAGATAATCTTTCTGCATAGGCGTAGGTGGGTAATCTGGTAAACATGCAAACGACAGGTTTTATATTCTTTTAGTAAAAGAGCGCTGCGGGTACCAATATAATCTTACACTTGCTGTCTGTATAACATAACAGTTGTATAACATGACTAATGAAATTGTTTATCAAGGGCACGGTATAACAAATGATTTACACGACGCACCAATGTAAAAAAATCAATTCCGACATTACCGGCGCAAACACAACCCTGCTTCTTTGATTAAAGTTCCGAGTCACTGGATTGTGTTGAAATGTACATGTATGTAGCCTTGGAGTTAATTAATACATGAATGATGAACTTCTGTCACAATTCACTAGACTGTTCATTAGCATGATTAGTAGACATGTTATAAAGATGAAATATTCTGCTGCTCAGATATATAAACTCGCACGACGGATAGGATTTGAAAGGCATTGCTGTAAATCATCGATATCATCATGGCAACTATTTCGACGTTTTATCTGTATGGGGTGTCAACATTTGTGATGGGTTTCTTTACTATCGTTGCAAACATCATGACGATCGTTGCGTTCATCATGGAGAGAAGTCTACGCACAAGATCCAGCAATCTTCTTATTCTTGCTCTATCAGTCACTGATTTGGTGTTCGGTACCTACATATTCATATATTACGGCATCACCATAACCTTCGGGTTGGGACATCCGTTTAGAGAGATAGGCTGTATGCTCTCACTGCTCTTTGAATACAGCTACATTGTCGGCAAGCTACTCCTAATGGCTATCAGTGTAGACCGAGTGTTACTGATTTCGCTGGATTATTCGAGATATATGAAAGTTCAGTCAGTGCCACGCATGAAGATCTCCATTGTTATATGTTTTTTAATAGGACTAGCGGGTGCCCTGTTTGAGATCAGCATGTGGAATTTTGCCAAACGACATAGTGAAGCGGCTGCCAGTATCCCCTTCGACCAGTATTGTTTGTTCGCTCCACGGAGGCTCAAAGCATTCGGTCTGTACTTATCTATAGTGTTCTTCTGCATGCCTGTGTTAATCATCGGACTTTTAAGCAGTGTGTTTTTCTTTTTGCTTCTCAAAAGAATAAGAAAAACCGCAACAATTGGGAACAGTGCAAGTGGAGGGTCCTCACAACACGCGCAATCAGAGGTTCCTGAATCGCAGTCGGCAAGCACTAATCAACCCAGTCAAGATGACGGTAGTACCAAAAACCGATACAAGAAACCCGCGATAACCCTTGCAGCGTTGGTCGCTTCAATGATGATGAGCATGTTTCCATATTCTGTCTATTTGATTGTGGCTGCTGTACGTCCTGAATTGAACAATGCCAGTGTCATCTACATCATGGTACTAATTTATCAGTTTAATCCTTTGCTTGATCCCATATTTTACGCAGCTACGCAGAAACAGATCAAAGAGTTTTACCAGAGGAAGGCGCGGGAAATGATTAGATGGCTGCGTTTGAACTAGAAATTCGAACAGATGTTAGCTATCATTATGACTCGTATTTTGCACTGTGCCAAAATCCCAATAATAATAATAATAATAATAATAATAATAATAATACTACTACTAATAATAATAATAACTTTAATTTCGGAATAAGGGAAATTGCCTTTGTTTACAAATTCGCCTTAACGTCATTTAAACAAAGCACGGAATCGCCTTAACGTCATTTACACAATGGACGGAATAAACTGCATTGTCCGGAGTCACCTTAAAAACAACTCCTAAGCATATAATAATTATTATTATAACTCTAATAATAATAATAATAATAATAATCGTGATTTATATAGCGCCTTTCCAAGATTGATCAAAGTGCTGTAATTTCGCTGCCACTGGCGAATCATCAGAATCAGATCGCATCAACTAGTGTGCTGCCAATTCAGGCGCAAACCTATCCGCACTTAGATTATAACATCCACCATTTTTCAGAGCAGCTCCCCAAATTCCATGGGTGAAGGAAGTTTTTTGATAACTGAAACAACTGATCATCGATTTTGAAAGCAGGATGAAACCGGAGAACCAGGAGAAAACCTGCGAAAGCGTGCATGGATCGTGATGAACCAAATGCACATAAATCCCGGCCGTGCACAGAATTAATCAATAATTCTTAATAGGTGTAAAGTTTGTGATGCACATGCGGTATTAAATTGTCCTCTTTACGATCGGCATAAGGATATCTTGAATTAGCTATCATTCTTTCAGCAAAAGATGTAAATGCCCTGCCAATCCGATTGATTAATTCGAGAAGATTCCTTGAACATGTTGAACATAACCATAGAGAAATTAACTAAGGAGGGGACACTCTTTTTGAAAGTCCCACTGATGCGGGCTGATCCGCCCTCAAGAACCGTGCGGACAATCCAGTTACATTTAGACTACGTTGCAGTGGCCCGCTTGAAACTTAATGTATAATGTGTATGACTATTTCTGTGCGTAATCCAAGAGAGGTAATTAGTCTAACTCTTTTAATAGTTCGGTATAGTCTTTGTCAAAGACGCCTCTTGAGCCGAGCGTAGCGAGTTGCGAGCGCCGCGAGCTTTGATAGAGGGTGCTCACACCTATACAGAATACAGGGCCTTGATGAAAGGCTAAGTTCGGTACAATACAGTTATATAAGACTTTGCATCAGTCTAATAAAGTCAGTGAGGAGGTCACGTATGTACACGGAGTCCTAACGAACAATTGTTTAAAATGCTAATCGCTTCATTGTTTTAATTTTTAAGTATGGAGATTATCAACGCGTACGAAATGTGATGCTTGAATAACTCCATACTAAATATATTATTATATATGGCTGTTTTTTGTTACCGTATCTGAACAAAAGAAAATCCCCTATCTATATTATATATTTTGTAGTATTATGGGATAAATGCTGAGCAGTGAAGTGCAGTGATGATAAACAATTGGATGATTTGATGATGTTATATGCCATGTAAAGTAATGTTTGCTTTAAAATCTATGATAAGGAGGGGGGGGGGGGGGTGTCAATACTCGTGGCCCAACACTTTCTGTGGGCTTTTCCCCAGACCCCTGCTTACCTATGCACAATGTTCCTTGTTTTCAAAATTTTAAACAATGTCGTATCGGCATATAAAAATAGAGAGGTATCCCCACTACCTAAGTTGTACAGGTGGGTGACGGGCGGTAGCGGGGTGACTCTGAACTAACGGACACGTGTGCAGGATTCTCTATTGTTCAGGGCCGAGTCCGAGTCTAATGCCATCGGTCTCGTCGGACTCATGAGTCCCAAAATCAGGTATCAGTTGCGCTTTAGATTGTCCAAAGGGTGAAGGGTGCGGCCGCATCTCACACCTTTGACTCATTCAGGGGGAATTACACCGATTCAGAGAAGTTTAAATATCTTACTATAATTTGCCGTATGTTGTATGTGTGTATGTATGTATGTAATGTTGAACCCGCCAATCCGAGGACATTTGTCCCTACCAGCCGGCAATGTGAGGAAAAAAAAAAAATGTGAGGACCTTTTTTGAAGTCCTCTCTCTTTTCCTGCATAAAAACGTATAGAAGTTGGGTCCTTATCCCCCTAAGGGTGTATGGCCATGTCCTCTATTAGGCGTCAATACGCATATCATACAAATGTCCCTACATGTATGGTAAAAAAAAAAATGTCTTCAGATTGACTGTAACTTCTATACTTTTTTACACACGTTTTAATACGGGTCCTCACATGGGTTGGTACTCGATAGATGTAGGGGTGTATGTATGTATGTATCCTGAAAAGGCTTTCTCATTTTGCATTTTAAAGCCGTGAATATTTTACTGATACTATATAGATGAGGACCTGACACGGGTTATAAGCTATAAATGGCTGAAAACCGTACAGAATTGACCGAGATATGAGCAAAAGCGGGAAATCCAGGGCCTTTCAGCCCGGCTTTTGAGACTATTTCTACGGGCCATGTTTGTTTTTTCTCTATGCGTACACTGTAACCATGCAATCGGCGCGCGTTACACATAGCGCGTCGCAGTGCGCCATGCAAAATAAACGCGCACACGCACTACACCCACGCACCCCTACACACGCGGGCGGGCAATATTGGAGAAATACGCTGCGCCACGGGAGTTGGTTACGGTTTAGGCCTTGGGGTTGCATAAGGGGCGGGGACGGTGACGGTTAGGGATTGTGTGAAATGATCCCCTTATGGCCTAGGTTTTGTTAGGGTTATGTGGGGTGGGATGGGGTTAATAAAGAAATGTATTAATTAAATTGCGTAACGATGGTGTCAGATGTGGGATTTGATACTGTATGTGACACGCGGGCGGACAAATATTGGAGAAATACGCCGCGCTACGGGAAATGGTTAAGGTTAGGCCTTGGCGTTGAGATAAGCCGCGGAGCGTGGAACTTGGGCCTTGGGGTTGAGATATGCCACGGGGCGGGGCGGGCGGGGCGGTGACGAATGGGGGTTGTGTGTAATGATGTAATGTGGTTTGGGAGACAGGGGGTTAATGAAGAAATGTGATGCTAAATTGCGTAACGGATATGCCACGGGGCGGGGGCGGGGGAGTGACGGGTGGGGTACGGGAGATGGTTAAGGTTTAGGCCTTGGAGTTGAAATATGCCACGGGGCGTGGGCGGGCGGGGTTTTTAAAAAAAAAGAAAAATAATTGAAATTTGAAAACTTTTGAATTAATCCTACTACAAAACCTTTTGATTTAAAACAAAAATGTTTTAGATATTGTTCTATTCCTATGTGTTTCGTTATAAATTATCCAACACTTTAAGTTGTTTCATTATGTAGGTGTTCTATCTGGTAGGCCCAACCCCCTAGCGGGAGAGCCCGTCCGAAGGACGGGCGTCCCGCTAGTTTTAATAACATCCAATTTCAAAACGTTTGAAACCAAATATAGTAAGGGAGGATGGGGCAACTGGTCCGGTTAAGCATATTTCATGATATAAAAGATTAAAGCTCGTGTAAAAGTTATGGAATTGCTATAAAAATATCACCCATGTAACTGTTTACATATAACATATAATCAATGTTAAAAAATATCTTAAGAAAAGGCCAATTACCACTAACTGAAAACTTTACTTGGCACGGACCAGTTACCCCATCAGTGGGGCAACTGGTCCTATATGTCCCAACGGTTAGAATACACAGACAACAGTGAATGACAACACGGAAACTAGGCAGTATTTTCTTTACAAACACATTTCCATATTATTTAACATGTAAAAAGGATACATGTCTCATGAAAACCCATGTTTTATACAGTTTTCGTGGTTAACGTGTAAATAGCAGTATACTAATGGTGTACAAAGCAAGCGAAATTTTCGACTGCACATTTATTAGATAAAACGGTATGAACCTAGTTAAATGGTTACATGGTTGTGATATTCAGATGCCCCATACATTTGTCTATATATACCCCTTTCTTTAATGATTTTATTTACTTCATAAAATCATCATTTAGTACTTATAATAAACCATCTTGATATTTAGCCAACTTTTCATGTTAAAGTGAAGTTGGTCAATATGACAATGATGACCCAACGGTTAATATACACAACAAGCAGTGGATAAAATACATAAATCATGATATTTGTCATTGCAAATATCTTTACAGACACCATTCAAAATATAATAAAGATGTAATTCATAATACCGAGGTTTTAAACCATTGTAAAGCAATTTCATGTCATATTATAATCCTTCAATAGCAAAAATAGTTGTATTAGACCCAAAATGCCCCAAAATGTCAAAGAACTAGAAAGAATGTGAATTATTTCATATTCTATTCACATTTCAATACCGAGTCAAGTTTTATTGACACTAACAACTAATTTTCAAAATGAATTTTACAATTTTGATTAAGTTTTTGCAGGCGGACCAGTTGCCCCATACCCCTTCGGACCACTTGCCCCAACAAATGACTTAGCACTTTGTCGAGATGAAACATTATTCAAACACGCCTGTGACGTAATACATTTTACGCTAAAATGTTTTAGAATATACCACCATTTGTCACAATAATCAATAACTCCAATACATTTCAGAAAAAAAGGCAAAACTGCATTTTTGTTTTTAGCCATTACACAGATTTCTGTAGCCAGCGAGTATCTTTGAATTCGCAAATATTACGGCGTTCGGGTCCTACAAGTAGACGGGTGTCTTTAGATAAAATAAGAAATGGTGTACTTTGTTATTTGCAGATTCATAAACTAATAACTCAAATGAATACCCGTGATAATGATTTAAGTTGAAGCATTATTTAAATGGTAATATGGATCGCAAATCCAAACCACCAATGTCCCAACTTAGCAATGTGCGCCATTTTACGGTCATTTCAACCACAACCTTTGGTTTTAATCATTTATTTCGGAAAGTCCCTAAGCACACTACAATATAGCACCCATCAAATGCAATATGCACCTAGCATCTTAAAATGACTGTACTGCATGTATATATTTACTGTTGCATATCTGTCAATCATATAAAGTACATTAAACATGATCTAAACCCATCTTCATATATCGCCCATACTTTCTGTGAATTTTCAATCAGTCACTCAAGGAGGTGGCTTCAAAGATCTGGAGAATATCCCATGTGTAAAAACCCTAAAGTTCCAAATGTTTTGGATTGTAGAAGGTAAGGATATATGTCAAGTTTCAACAAAAGTCGTACTGTTCAAAAGAAAGCAGTATGCCCATACAATTACAAAATCCTTCATTTCGGACCACTTGCCCCACGGACCAGTTGCCCCATATTCCCCTACAGTATTTTCCCCTACAATTTTGACATGAAAAGTCAGCTTTATCGATTGTTTATGTGAGAGGGGGGTGGGGGGGGGGGGGATTTTGGTCGCTAGACTCCGTTCCCTGCTGTAGCCATTCGTCCCTTGACGTCGTGTTGTCGGACGTTGTCTGGGCGGCGAGTGACGATGTCTCGACGGAGCCCGGCAACAAGGAACGAGGTCTGACGGCTGGCCACGGATTGGCTGGCGGCAAGGAACGGCGGCTGACGGTGGGTTGCGGCGACGATGACGTGACCATGGCCAATGCATATTGCAGCCTCACCCTAGCCCCGTCCTCCTCCTCCATGATGATGAAACAGCTTTGATAAAGAATAGGGGGACATTTTCTTTTTATATGAACTTCAAAATTGCATCGTGGACCATCGTTTTGCCGCCACAAAATTTTCAACATGCTGAAAATTTGCCGTTTGCCGACGGACGCGACTGATAATGTCGGCCGTCTGCGGTCGCTAGCGGATTCGTCAGCGACAATTGAAGGCAACACACGATGATTGGCGGGAAATTTAAAATTGCAATTCGCAGCTTAACCCCCCTATTCGTCATAGTGTGAGCCAGCCTTGACTGCGTCTCGCCCAATGTTTTTAACAACTCATAGCTTGACCAATATATATGGGCTCAATCGATCCAATTTTATACCAAACTTGGGTCATAGATGCAACATGGAAACCTTCATATGTTAATGAGATCAAAGGTCACATGAGGTCAAGATGTAAAATTTGGTACACATTTTTTGTCTTGTCAATTTCTTTTCCATACAATAACCTATTGCAACCATTATTACGCAGTGAGAATCTTCCGTCCTATACTTTCAATGCATTTGTAAACACTTATCATTCTGCATATGTCAGGAGCTACTCCACCATGACGGAAGGACGGTTGAACTCACTTTTCCAACATCCACACATGAATATCACAAACACTGCTAATAATAGAATCAAACAAATACCACAAAGTATGTGTATGAGCAAGTACCTTCAATTTTCACTTTTATTTTTTTCATTAATGTTTTTCGTTTCTGAAATACGCACATTTAAGTAGGTCTGCGACGGAAGGACGGGAAATGGACATGGTTTTACACGTAACATGTTTTTTTTATATGAAAACTCAGTGATTTTTATGAGTAAAAGTTTAATTTTGGTACACTATATAGACACTAGAGTGTTAGCTACACAATGCAGTTTTTCATTTCCCAAAAACTTAATTGGTAATTTAAATACAATGCTTTAAGTAGATTAACATTTTGTGACGGAAGGACGCGATGGAAGGACCAATGGAATATCCAATAATAGCTTGTACAGAAAGTGATGTATATTACATTTATCACCATTAAAAGACAGACCAATGTAAAATCTTACTAACATAGACATGAACTTTAGATCACTTCAAGTAACACTGTGGGGGGGGGGGGGGGGGGGGGGGGTGGGGTGGTAGACTGCCAACCCCCGAAATGTTCTGAGAAAAAAAATGGAACAGAAAAAATCTGACATAAATAACAAATAAAAATACCCAAATTGGTCTTGACCACTCCCCCCCCCCCCCCCCCCCCCCACCCCTCGATTACAAACCTGGCTACGTGCCTGAAAATGCTTAATTAAATATCATTAAAGCTAAATTACAATAAGCACAAAATCAATATAATACAAAAAAAAATCAAAACCCATCACCTCAAATGTAAACACTACACGTATTTAAATATCGCAGCATGATAAGTATTCAATTTGATCATATTTTCACATTGAAAATTACAGGCATCTTTCTTTTCCTTCCTTATATAAGTTATAAAAAAGATTATGAAAGCATTGGTGTTATTAAAATCAACTACCATGACTATGACTACAATGACATAATGATAATAATAATAATAATAATAATAATAATAATAATAATAATAATAATAATAATAATAATACTAATAATAATAATAATAATAATAATAAGAACACTAACACTAATAATATTAATATTAATAAATTACATTTATAAAGCGCATAATACAAAAGTTTCGATGCGCTGTACACTACAAAAATTAATAAAAGCACACAACTATATACAAATGTGCTATTAGGATTAAGGTAGCTATATCGGCTATTAAACCACTGCAGAAAAACAACTATTGTGCCAAATGAAATATATCTATACTTCATGTTTTGAGACCATAAGAATAATTGATTGGTAGATTACCAGTGTAGTCATCTTCGGAGCCGTAATTTCACCCTTATTAAGATGAGCACTCCTGATAGTAGTTCTCGTTGAAAAAGACTATTGGGAAAAATCACCGTGTTGCATAATATAGCTTTTCTTCATCATCTTCATCCGTGTACACATTTTTTTCTGCTCTGGGGTCTCTGGGCTGCGGACCAGACTTTGGCGGGTTAAACCGGTTTTGTAAGCGCTCAACCGTCCCCTTTCCCTCATAGCATATTGTTGGAGGTGGAATCAACTCTGCTTGTCTGAACGCCTTGGACCCTTGGTGCTTCTGCAAAGCCAGATAATGTAGCTTGTTCGCAAGGCTGTTTTGGCTGCTGTGTCTAAGATTGGTTTTCTTTTCCCGCTGAGGATTCCTAGCGATGTCAGACATTTGCTGATCGTGGTATTTTAAATCCCCCTGCTTCCGACTTCTACGGGAAAGTAGTTCACAGACCATCCGATATTTTCACATTCTGCTATAAGGTCTTAGTATTTACATTTCTACCAGGCGAAAGCATTTGCGAGGTTTTCCTCTGCTGGGACTGTCAATTCAATGATGATGACATTTTTAGTCTGAGTTGAGAAAATAGTAATGTCAGGTCGTTTGGCCGTCTCAACAATTTCTGGAGGAAAGAATATCTGCGAGACTCTTCATCCACCAAGAGTTTCCAGTCACTGGCATTTTTCAGGATGTCTGTCTCTTTAGGTTTTCTGTACGGCAAGACTGGATTACGGTATTTTGTGCCATCTGCATCTGGAATGCTATGGTAGGACTGAAACTTTGAGACTGGGATGTAGATGTTCTGTTGTTGTTTGCTTCATCGACATATATTATCAGTCCTGATACAATTGCTCTCAATGTTTGGTCATGGCGCCATGATGTGGAGTAGGGTACAATTTCGGTGGTGACATAACTGGCACAATCCTATATTTGTCTTGCCCCAGAGTCTCAGGTTAGTTGGTGTCGGGAGTTGGTCATGGATGGCATTTATCTGGAACGACAGGAGTTCTGGTGTCCAAACATACAGGAGGTTCTTCCATAATGTGTCCACTTGCATGGCAGAGTCTCATCGCAGCCACTGTCCTTGTTTCGCGCATCCATGAAGGTAGATTAGCATCTCATCCTCGCCTTCTTCTTTAAAGAAACTAGTCAGGCACTCCCTGTGATCTTTCAGGGTCATGTCTTTAATTAGCTTCTGATTCTTCTTGAATCCCAAGCCTGCTTTGTCAGTCTGACCTCTTCCGATTTCATTAAGGATGAGATGCCGTTCTTTTTGTTCCAGTTCCTTCACTCCATTCCATCTGGACCTCTTCTTTTTCGTCTCTAAGCACTCTCGATATAGTGTTTGAGTTTTTCCATCTCTGGAGTGCTTGTTAAGATGGTATTTAGTTAGCTGCATACATTTCACTGAGGTGGTGAGTCGCTTTAGTTACAGGCCGTAGCGTTTTCTGGACTGTATATTAAGCACTATTGGTAGAGCTTCTGGTTACTCCTGCCCATATCTTCAGATGGTTTGTGCAGGTTGCCTCCAGTTTCTCAATATAGGTGATTGGGAAGTTGTAGATGGTAAATTCCCACAAATTTGTTTGGGATGATCGCATGATTGTAGATTCACATTTATACGATACCATTTAATTCGCTTGTATCTGTTAACTCCAACATAGCAGAAAACCTGCTGGTAACCATTTGTCTGATCTTATCTTCCGTCAAGTCTTCATATATTAACTTTCCAAAGAATCTCATTGGTTGGCTGTGGATATGTCATTTTCTGTCCGTCAATTGTTAGTTGTGGGTCGTAGGCTATATATTGTGTTTTATGGCCTCTCCACTTCTGGTCTGCATTCGGAACCACTTTCCTTAATAATGGCATGAGGTTTACCGTTAACAGGCTTGGTTTTCATGGTTCTTGATCATTTGAGGAATTCGTTGGTGGTATTTATGAGTGTCGTTGACAACCCTCTGTGTTTCTGGCAACCAGTGTAAGGTCGTCGGCATATGCTTTAGCTGAAGACACAATGTTGGAATTACTCATGCGGTATCCAAGATGATCAGATTAGTCAAGTAGATCTAGACAGAGATTGAAAACGGCTAGAAATAGAATGGATGATAGCGGGCAGCCCGGAATACTCCAATAAAGCGTTGCATCCAGTCTGTTGTCCACTCCTCTGTTTTCACACAGATGAACACTTCATCGTAATAGTTGAAGATAATATTTCTGATGCGTTCCGGCACATAGTACCATTCCAAGGCAAATTGTATGAGGTTATGTGGTACACTTCCATACGCGTTCTGTAAATCTAACAAAGTTGTCACGATTGGCTTGCCATTCTTTTTGGCATCTTGAAGCATTTCTGTAAGGGCTTCAGTGTATTCAACACAGCCTGATATTTTCTCCATGAAGCCCTTTTGAACAGATTTGTCAATATAGTTGTTCTCTGTATTCAAGGGATTTAGGACTTTCTATGGAAATTAGCTACTGCCCGGAACGGGGGTGTGGGGGGGGGGGGGGGGGGGCACCTCTGTGCCCTCTTGCCTCTCCCCTTCCAGTTTGCTGTGGTTAAATGAAAAAAGTGTTATATATGAATTGAGAATGGGTTGACAGTCCCTAATGAAATAAATGAAATGTTATACTCTCGCTTGACACGAGGCAACTGCAAAAACAGCTGTCTGTGTGTTAATTCTAGCATCTAGAGCAGGTTGATTAAGTACTCAACAAATTGAACTACTCAATATTGCGTATTTACTTAATTAAAGGGACATTAAGTGGTGTTGAAAATTTTAAATGTTTACAAATTTACTTCAGAATTCAAGATGAATATTAAAAATTGCCATTATTGTTGTTTCTACTAACAAAAATACAGCAAAACTTGATTAAAACAATATCATCGCTATTTATTGAAAAACGCCCTCTATGCAAATATGGTTCGCGTTATTTATCACGCGTACTGCAGGGGGATACTGTCGGACGTAAAATTCTTGTCGCGGCTGTACGAGCATTTTGAGGCGACGTTTTCTTGTACAAAGAGGGCTGATTTTTCTTAATCCTTATAGGTGTAAGTTCATACATGTAATACAATTATAAAAAAAATACTAATCCCAGTTTTTATCATAATTGAGGGCGCAGCCTCCAACACATCTCTTAGTGTCCCTTTAAGTAGCTAATTATTAAGGTAATCAATTATCTAAATTTGCATATACCCCGGCAGATACTTTGAGTACTTTGGAGCTTCTCAGCCTTTTTTAAATAGTTAATTATTTAGATGCTAATTAGTTTTTAACCTTTAATAAATTACTAATTGTATTAATTGATTAATTAGCTTACTACTTAATTAATACAAGTTAAACCCGAGTTCATAACGCAGACATAGCAATTTGATGACGTTGTATGTACATATTCATCACCTACATAAGGTTTATCGCAAATAGGTAAAATCAATTGATTATCCTTTTCCGATGCATTGTAGGATCGCAAAGTGTCGCTAAAGTGTACACTTTGCGATCCCGATAAGCAAGGTTTTCGATAAACCAGGTTTATCGGTCAGCAGGTTTATCGGTCGATAAAACAGGTTTATCGGTCGATAAACCTGGTTTATCAAAAACCTTGCTTTTCGAATCGATAAACCTGGTTTATCGATTCGAAAAACCAGGTTTATCGATAAACCAGGTTTATCGGTCGATAAGCCAGCTTTATCTTTCCACCAATTATGACATGACTAAGACCGAGGCTCTTACTGAGATTCCATGGATCATATTCTCCGTCTCCCTGATGACGAGCCTGCCAAAACAGTATGCCTCATACATACCAACACATGGTACCTGGTCTGATGACGAGCCTGCCAAAACAGTATGCCTCATACATACCAACACATGGTACCTGGTCTGATGACGAGCCTGCCAAAACAGTATGCCTCATACATACCAACACATGGTACCTGGTCTGATGACGAGCCTGCCAAAACAGTATGCCTCATACATACCAACACGTGGTACCTGGTCTGATGACGAGCCTGCCAAAACAGTATGCCTCATACATACCAACACATGGTACCTGGTCTGATGACGAGCCTGCCAAAACAGTATGCCTCATACATACCAACACGTGGTACCTGGTCTGATGACGAGCCTGCCAAAACAGTATGCCTCATACATACCAACACATGGTACCTGGTCTGATGACGAGCCTGCCAAAACAGTATGCCTCATACATACCAACACATGGTACCTGGTCTGATGACGAGCCTGCCAAAACAGTATGCCTCATACATACCAACACGTGGTACCTGGTCTGATGACGAGCCTGCCAAAACAGTATGCCTCATGCATACCAACACATGGTACCTGGTCTGATGACGAGCCTGCCAAAACAGTATGCCTTATACATACCAACACATGGTACCTGGTCATCTATGCATATCATATTTGACATATACAACATATTCTAGGGGATAATGAAGGCACGATTCAAGAAAGATAGATAGTCATTCTTGCTAAAGGTCACCGTGCACGGAGCAAACTTGTGGTCGCCTGCACTGCAGGGAAACTGTTATAAGTCAATTGTTGATGTTTTCAGTTTAGGCCATGTTTAGCACGTAACCCTTACCGCACTTACTCAGATGCGCAAGGGGCTAGCAACCCCTGCATCTATACTCTTATTGCTACATGTAGAAATCGTATTGCCAAGCCTCGAAAGAAAACGGACGGATCAAAACGGAAACGACACAAGCATGCCCAACGACTACGAGAAACGGAATTGCGAATATTGGAGGTCAACATACGGGGACTTCGGTCAAACATCGGAGAGCTTGCCAATCTCTGCTCGATAAAAAAGCCATACATCGTCATTGTTGTTGAGACCTTCCTTGATGATACTGTGCCTGACGGCGCTGAGTGCATTGCTATTCCTGGATACTCCATATGCTGTCGCAGGGATAGAGAGGAAACCACTGGCGGCGGCATTGCTGTCTACTGTTTAGAAGGGATTGCCATACATCACGACCCAGGGCAAGATCCAAAAGACTATGAACTCATCTGGTTCACAGTAGGTCTTAAATCTCAAAAGTTACTGATTGCTGCTGTTTATAGATCTCCTAGTGATAACAGTGATGTCATCGACTACCTGGACCTCAACACTGTTCAAAAAATGAGCACACTTGGAGCTAATTCAGTCATGGTTGTCGGTGACTTCAACGTCCACCATACAGACTGGCTAGGAAGTCGTAATACTGACGCAGCTGGACGCCGCACACTACAATTAGCTAACTCTATGGGATTACAACAGATCGTCAAAGAACCCACTCGATTGGATCAAATCTTGGACCTTGTCATGACTGACCTGGCAGCAACATCAACCACTTCTGCTAGACTAGGTACTTCAGACCACAACCCTGTGTTAGTGTTTTTAGATGTGCCAGTATACAGGGACAAACCACACAGGAGGAAAGTCTGGAGATATTACAAGGCTGATTACTGGGGAATGAGAGGTCACCTTGCTTCCACAAACTGGTCAAGTGTATTCCAGAAGAAAGATTCTGAAACTGCTTGCTCTAACGTCACTGATATCATCTGCGATGCTATGGACTTGTTTATACCTAGTAAAACAGTTACCAAGAGGACTGGAGACAAGATTTGGTTCAACGACAAATGCCGTAGAGAATCTAGGAGGAAGCGTCGCCTCTTTAAGAAAGCCAAAAAAGACCCAACCGAAGCCAGCAAGGCAAAGTTCGCTGAAGCTAGACATTCCTACAACCAAGCGGAGAAGCAAGCCAAGAGTAGCTACAACACTAAACTGAGACAAGACCTAGCAGATAAATCACTTAGCAGCAAGAAATGGTGGAGAATCATCAACTACCTGTCCGGAAGAACAGCTCGTTCCGAGATCCCAGTGATTGAACATCAAAATGTCACCCATATTACAGCAAGGGACAAGGCAGAAGCTTTTTGTCAGACATTTGCAGACAAATGTAGGCTCCAAGGTGCTGAAGACCAGGCCCCAAATGTCCATCCTTCAACAACCAAATCCTTTGACAAAATAGTTTTTAAGCCCAAGGATGTTCGAAAACTATTACAACATCTCAATCCAGATAAAGCTACTGGACCAGACCTGATTCCAACCAAGGTACTCAAAGAATGCTGTGCTGAACTTGCCAGTCCACTCTGTAGGCTTTTTGATCTTTGCTTCATTCATGGTGTGTTTCCTAACCAATGGAAAACAGCATCTGTCACTCCAATCCACAAGAGAGGTTCCAAGGCTGACCCAACAAAGTACCGTCCTATCTTACTGCTAAGCAATATCAGCAAGATCATGGAAGCTGTTAAGCAGAAACAACTTCAACGCTTTCTTCTCAGCAATGATCTGATTTCCAGCAGACAGTTTGGATTTAGAGAAGGCCACAGTACAGCTGATCTCCTCAACATTTTGTCACAGAAATGGAACAACTCCTTAGACTAAAGTGACGAGGTTTGTGTCATTGCCCTTGACATAAAAGGAGCTTTCGACAAAGTATGGCACAATGGACTCTGCTCAAAACTGATGTCAAAGGTTGTTACCAGAAGACTGCTTTCATGGATACACAACTACTTATCCGATAGATCTATCAATGTCGTCATGTCGGGACAAGCATCCAACACTGCACCCATTGATGCTTCTGTTCCACAAGGATCTATCCTTGGTCCACTACTGTTTTCTGTCTTTATTGATGACCTTGTGGATGTCTGTGACAACGAGCTCTATCTGTACGCTGACGATTCAACACTTTTTACACCCATAAAGTCTTCAACCAGCTCCAATGCAGTAGCTGCTAGCCTTAACAGGGATCTAAGCAATATGAAAGCGTGGGCTGATAAATGGAAAGTAACCTTTGAGCCTACCAAGTGCAAGACCATGGTAATCTCTAGGAAGAGAACCCCATCCCAACTTGAACTCCACTTTGGTGACTGCAAGCTACCATCTGCAGACAAACTGGAAATCCTGGGTGTTACCATTGATAGCAAGCTGACTTGGTCCAAACACATCTCGGCTGTCTCAACCAGGGCTGGTCAGAAGCTCGCTCTTCGCAAGGTTGCAAATAAATTGACGGCATTGGGCAGATCTACTGTGTACAAATCACAAGTCCGTAGTGTAATGGAGTATGCTTCACTAGGCTGGTCTAGCGCTTCACCTACTATCCTAAGCCAGCTTGACAACATCCAAAGGAAGGCACTCAAGATCATTGGAGCTCATGACGCTACTGGTCTATCTCATCTCAGCATCACAAGCCTACTTCACCGGCGACAGGTAGCAGCAGCCACGGTCTTGTACAAAATGCACACCAACCACTGCCCACAAGATTTAGCAGCATTGCTCCCCACACCATATGTTCATCGTCGTGCTACGCGTTCAAGTGCTGCAATGCCAGATCATGCCCTTTCGCTGCCGCCTGCCAGAACTTGCTGCTTAGACAGAAGTTTCATCCATACAGCTGTTCCACTGTGGAACAGTCTTCCAGTCAATGTTGTTGGCAACATCCAAGAGGAAGGACTACAATCTTTTAAATGTCGTGTTAACAGACACTTTCTCTCCAACTCTTCAGAGTATGTTGGCTAAGCTCTCTCGATGTATCAATGACCTCCGGATATTATTTTTATTTTTATTTTTATTTTTTTAATTTTTTTGCTGTTATTCTCTATGTTGGGTGTTTATCCTATTCCTGTCCCACGCCACTTTCATTGGATTTTTTACTAGCCCAATTGTGTTTACTTGTATTTTTGATTATTTTCTGAGTTGCAGTGAACCAATTGATTGGTCCATCAGAGCTCTCTGTTGAGAGTTACCCGTTTGATTTGTAATCACTCAGTTCATTAACTTTGTTAATGTCTGTTGGACTATTGTTCACATTTGCTCTTTATATACAAAAAAAGCCGAATGATGATGATGACTATTGCAGAATACTCGTTACTACGATATCTTTATGTTAATTGGAATGTGTTTATAAATTTGAATGCGAGTTTTACGGTGCAGTGAACCGTGAAGTCGTTATCTCGAAAAACTTTGTAATTGAGGTTTGCTAAAGCATCTATAACTCAACTGCAGGCTGTTGATATGAAAACATTGCAAATACATGTAGGCCTATGTGTATAGGGTTAGCGTGTTGGCGCAGCGGTAGTTCCCTCGCCTTGCACCAATGAAATCCGGGTTCAAATCTGGGCACGACCGGGCTTTATGTGCATTTGGTTTATCACGATCCATGTACGCTCTCGCAGGTTTTCTCCGGGTTCTCTGGTTTCCTCCTGCTTTCAAAATCGGTGATCAGTTGTTTCGGTTATCAAAAACTTCCTTGACCCAATGGTATTTGGGGAGCTGCATTGAAAAATGGTGGATGTTACAATCTAAGTGCGGATAGGTTTGCGCTAGAAATTGGCAGCACCCTAGTTGATGCGACCTGATTCTGATGATTCACCAGCAGCGAAATTACAGCGCTTTGAGCCATTTGGAAAAGGCGCTATATAAATACTGATTATTATTATTATTATTATTATTATTATTATTATTATTATTATTATTATTATTATTATTATTATTATTATTATCATTATTATTATTATATTTTGTTGTTTAACTTATCGACGTCTTAATAGTAGCCAACTGCCGACGTATGATACCACACCTCCAAATAAATTTGTGCTAGCGCCCATCACTATCGGTGTTTTTAATTCAAGATAGACCCCACCATTAATTTAAATGTACAGAAAAGGTATACAGTGCTCTTAATATGAAAGAAATTTGTGTTATTTGTGATTTGTAGACTATAAACTCAATATTTAACCAAAGAACCGTGGTCTTTTCTGTAATTGAAAGATTTGACACAAATTTTCTCTTTTCACCTCTGCTAGAACGAATGCACCGAATATAATAATAATAATAATAATAATAATAATAATAATAATAATAATAATAATGACAACTTATAATGCGCTAACATTCAACAAAACTGTTGCTCCAGGCGCATTGATACAACATTAAAAAACAAAAATGGTACAAAAAAGGCGAATGAAGGAAAACCGTTATCACTTACAATCTGAACAAAGCCATAAAATAATAACACACACATTAAGAACGTGATACTGAAATCACAAAAACATTAATCAAAGAAATCACTCTCAGATTTCATAATTAAAGTCTTTCACAGTGTTTTGAATGAATCCACAGATTCTGCAGTTTTTACAGACTCCGGAAGCTTATTCCAGCGAGGTGCAGCACATAGAAAAGAACATGATCCACAGGATTTTGCAAATCGCGGTTCAGTAAAAAGTATTTTGCTGTTCGAACGCAATTTTCTTTCTTGCTTGTATGGAGTTAGAAAATTTGAGATATACAATGGTGACATATTAATAGTTGATCTATAAACATAATAAGTATTTTGAAGATAATTATGTCCTTTATTGGAAGCCAATGTAGATCTCTTAGGACTGGTGTGATATTCTCAGTTCGTTTGGTGCGTGTGATGATTCTAGCAGCTATATTTTGTAAGCGACTGAGACGCTTGATCTGGAGATTCGGGAGTCCATAAAGCAAAGAATTTCACATGTCAAAGCGCGATGTAACAAACGCATGGACGAGTTCTTCAGTGGCATCATTTGTGAGGTATTTTCGGATAAGTCCTATGTTACGAAGATGAAAAGAAGAAGTTTTGCAAATCTCAGAAATATGATGATTCAGTGTCATGTCCATATCAAAATAAGTGCCTACATTGCGAACTTTACTTGCTGGAACAATAGAAGAATTCCCAATACGTAAATGGGGTATATTTACTTTGTCACTAGCAGACAGAGGTTTGGAGAGTGGACTAGTATTCGACGTCCCGTTGCGGGACAAAAAGGAAGGTCAACCCCCCCCCCCCCCCAACCCCCCCCCCCCCCCCAAAAAAAAACAAACAAACAAACAAACAAACAAACAAAAACAAAAAACAAAAAACAACAACAAAAACAACAACAACAACAACCCCGATTTGAACAAACCAGTCGCTCGATAGCTGGGAATATCATACTTTAATATGATCTCTTACACACGTAGGCGATTTAATTGGTACTGTGACACCATTACTATAATTTAAGTATACAGCCAGACTCGTATGTAGACTCATACACGCACTCGGCACTGTAATCATAATATATCCGTAAATCAAAATATAAATGATGTTGAATATCTAATATGGTCAGCAAAACCTTTTATTATAACAACCATGATGATATTGATAGTGCCTAAGTGATGGTATTGAAAATGACAGTGATATCGATTGATACATTTTGTATTTATTATACATAGGCGCGCGCATGACTTTTTTTACCCGGGGGGGGGGGGGGGGGGTGGGGCTTAAAAATTAATTTAATTGAGTATGCATGATTTAGAGAATAAAGGTATTGTTTTTAGACCGTACCCGTGTTATATTGTCTGACATAAATGTGGACGATAGTATTATTTTAAGTAGAACGACGACGCCGCAGGCGGAGTTGTTCTACGCAAAAAATAATACTATCGAACGCATTTATGTCAGACAATATAACACGGGTACGGTCTAAAAACAATACCTTTATTCTCATTCTTAAACAATCATACTTTAGACATTTATCAAAGAAATAAGTACATTTTGTTGTCTACATTTGACAACTTTTACCCCTGCTAGGATCGAATAACCCACAAACATTCCATCCAATCACATGCGATGAGTAAACCATGCGTAAGCGTCGCGGCGCCGGCATAAACGCAGGAAAAGCGTTAAAGACGCACTGCAGAAGTGCGCGTTATGGAGCAAACCACGCATTGTGAAGGTCGGACGCACTGTTAAAACGTAAGCCCCACCTCCCCGTGTTAAGTTGTCTCATCTAGATGTCGCCGATTTCTCTGAGAACCAATGAGATTGCTTAAACTTTCTTAGCTGTTTAAGAATGACTAATCAAAGCGGTGCGAAGCAACGCTATACGCGATAATGCGGACAGGGGGATGTGCCCCCCCCCCCCCCTCCCCCCCCCTCCCCCCCCCCCCCCCTCTGAATTGATTTTGTTTTCAATTGTCGAACCCATTTGGTGCGATTAGGTGTGTACTCTTGACCAATATTTTCGTTTCATTTCTAATCAATATTGGCTTATTAGAAATATCATTCAAAATTGGATTTTTTCCCCCTTCAATTTTGCAAAAGCAAACAACATGGAGTAAGGGTTGGAAATTCGCATAAATACAAAAGATTTGCGCGGAGCGAAAAAATATTGGCTATTGTAAAAAGAAAGGTGTAAAAAACCGTTCCTAAAACCATGGTGTTAAACTTGACTGATAATTAAACAGTGAAACTAATTTGCTAAATTTTTCTATTTGAACACTGAAATGATCCAGACAACGTTCCTTAAGCCATCTTGTTAAGCTTGAATAATGAATAAACAGTGAAACTAATTCGCGCAAAAAATGTCTAAATTAACAATAAAAAGTTTCTAAAGCCATCATGTTCCAATTGAATAACAAAGTAGTAAACAAGAAAGGTATAGACTAATAAATAAACTGTGAAACTACGCGTAGCGCGCAAAAAAATGTCTATTTTAACACTATAAAAAGGTCCAGAACACGTCATCTTGTTGAAATTGAATAACACAAAATTAAAAATAATTCAATTGGCTATTGTAAAAATAAAGGTTTGGAAAAACGCTCCTGAAGCTATCTTGCTAAGCTTGAATAATAAATAGTCAGTGAAACTTATTCTTATCCAGTTCCTTAACACTTTCCACGCGGCAGGCAGCTGCAGACGACATTTTAAAATTTCACATGTTTCAAAAATGTCAAAATTGTTAAATTTCTTAACCATATTTGGAATCACCATTGACTTATATGACATACACTGATAGCCTACATCAGGCGAGACAAAACAAAAAAGTACGAGCTTTCTGATGCACTGTCACTTTCAAGCGAAAAAAAAAATCACTTTAATTTACCAGATAATTTATGTTCATTACGCTAATATCGGTTGAGTCATCCTGTACAAGTTTATCATAATTATAACCTCCTCACAAAAATTATCGAGACACTTACACATGATCCAATAATTAACGGCCCGAAAGGGTATGTACGAGGGTCATTCAGTAAGTTATGAAAGTGATCATGGTATGGGATGCATGAGTGATTCTATTGAGGGATAGTGTGATCAATACAAAGTATGAACCTTTGTCTTTCAAACAATACAGTTTTGGATATCTAAGTGTCAACTATGACGTCATAGCATTGTCTCAAAGTAAGTATACTTGGCATGCTTGGGACACTGCTAAATCAGTTATTTGGCGGAAAATTTGAATTGTTTGTATGAAACATGTGGTAAGAAGATTGCATAACATGACATCAGAAGCAGGTAAATCCCATTTTTTCCGCGTAAGTATGATAAAAACACAATAACTTTAATCCCTGTGTAATTTGATATATGTAGTATGAGAGGAAAAAGTGAGGAGAGACAGTTGAATAAAAAGTATACAAATATCAGTATTTCAAATAGCCAATTTCATTGAAAAATGCCCAGTCAGTGAATCACTAATATTGCGGAAAAATCAAACAATTTAGGAAAAATCCAAGCAATTAACCAGTTTGTGAGATTCCATATGATAGCTAACTAATTACCTGAACTTATGCGCATACAACCTGCAGAAAATATGCGCATGCGCAGACGGCAGATCATTTTGAACAGGGCCAAAAATGGCTAAAATCATGAAATTTACCAGATAAAAGCTTACTGTGCCTTCAAATTCTAATCAGAAATAATGAAAAATGCTTAAATCAATGTGTATAAATGTTGTGATAGTCAAAATTAAGATATACATGAATGTATCAATCAAAGATGGCTGCCACGACCTCTCTTATTACTGTTATCTTTAGAGCTACTATATATGTATTGTTAAAGTAATTGTCACATAATTTCAATGGTTTAAGGAAATTTTATGACCAGCTCCTCTTGAAATCCCCACTATTATTGCTTTACATCCCATAACAATTTACTAAATTATAATCACTCCATCGCTCTTTATCCTTTGTTGTTTTCTAAGGTATATTATTGCTGATTTTGCTAAATAAAAGCGTATTTGAGATGGTCCCTTCTTGTTTATATTAAGGAGATAACAGAGATAAGTGTGTGTTCTAACTATGTGCCAAGTGTCATCTGTTTTTATGCTTGCATTGCCGAGATATACGCAAATGTATCAATCAACCCATATTCAACATATTACATATCCAGCCAAATAATTGACAGATTTCAGTCAGTGTCTGAAACCTATTGTGTTTATGTTAATGACGTTACATAACCAAAGGTATCTAACAATCCAAAAGTGTATTGTTTGAAAGACAAAGGTTCATACTTTGTATTGATCACATTGTCCCTCAATAGAATCACTCATGCATCCCATACCATGATCACTTTCATTATATATTGAACGACCCTCGTATTATTCACAGCCGGTAGCCAGTGCATAATTTTGTTCTGCGTATTTTGAAACCTCGATTGTTGAGATCCGATGTTGCGGAGCGGAGTTATTGTCATTTCAATGGACGTAGGTGCAGTTTCAAAAGTGACAATCGTCCCTATAGAAGCAGGTTTGCATTACTGTTTCCTATGAGCGTGTTTCTGTTGAGGAAGAAACCGCTAATAAACGCTAAGTTTGCCCCGTAGACACAGGCAGAACCCGGCAATAATCGGTATTTTTGGTAATCCTAAAAACCTTCACAAACCAGGTTTAGAACCGGCAATAATCGGCAATAAACCCAATAGAAATAGAAAGGCGATTCTTAGCGGTTTGCGCCGTGAACCGTGTCACGATGGGTTATACACATTATTGTGAAGAAATCTTTTTCGGGTGCGATGGCATTGTTTGGTATTACAAAAGGTCAAATGCCGTGGCCCACGACTAGGATCGATAAACTTAGCGGTAACTTTTCGCGAGTAGAAACAGGGGGGATTGAAAACTGACCGATTGAAACTTAGCGTTTATTAGCGTTTACGTTTTGCAGTGCCCCAGCGGAAACACGCTCAATGATCAGGTTTATGCTTTTCACACGCTGTTGTGGACAATAATAGTGGACACATTAAGTTCTGAAGATAGGTATAAAGTCATGGCAAAGTTGAAGTTGAATGAAAACAATAAATCTGTGTTGTGAAAGGAACACATTATCTTCATTTTCTGAGTGTATGTTGCATTTGTGTACACGTGTGTAAAGCATGCACCTGAACATACAAAACAATAAATGCAAACCTGCATCTATAATTGTCTATATCACTGTAAAAAATAATTACCCAGTATGGTGTAAAATATTACACATCTCAGCGGTTCTGGGGAAACATGGTCGTCACTGGAGTAAGCTTTACACAGCAAAGGGGAGTAACAAATTTACACCAGTTCGGAGTAACATTTTACCGAAAATGGGGTAACTTTTACACAATTGCTCGCATGTTTCCCCAGAACCGCTGAATGGGGTAAACTTTACCAAATTCAACAGCGGTAGTAGTTTTACCCCTCAACTGTGTATTATTTTACACATAAATGGGGTTAAATATTCTTACCCCATAGAGTTGTGTAATATTTTTACAACTGTTTGTGTACACATGAGCTTTTTATTGCCATTATTTCAAGGTATGTGTTTCTATTGATATCCTAAATATGTCATTATCAAATCATTGCATGCATCATGTGAAAACTTCCAAACGGTCTGAGTACTATACGGAGGATACCAACCAAGTACATTGTTCATATGTTTGATTGAAGTAAGCTTAAACTTTTATAAACACATGCAATACATTTTTTAACCTCTGCCCATTTGTGTGTCTTGTTTTATGCATATTTTCTGAGTTGCAGTGAACCAATTGATTGGCCTTTCAGAGCTCTCTTTCGGGAGTTACCAGTTTGATTTTTAATCACTCTGGTCATTAACCTTGTTAATGTCTGTTGGGCTATTGTTCACATTTGCGCTTTATATACAAAAAAAAAAAAAAAAAAATGCATGCAGGTCATTTTTTTATCGTCATGTACCGTGCTTTACCAGCCTGTATATGTTTTTGAGTCAGCGTACACCTTTAAATTTGATAATGACATATTTAGGATATCAATAGAAACACATACCTTGAAATAATGGCAATAAAAAGCTCATGTCGTTTTCCATCAGGAACACCGTGACCGTCTTCGACGCCATCATTGCAGCATGTGTCGTTCGTATAAAGTTTCGCACATCATTTTGGCAATAAATGCCGCGCGCGGTGTCATCATGGTTGCTTTTACCCCGTTGCCGGGGAAACCGTCACTCATCTGTATGGAACGCCGTTTGTAAACATTTGAACAATCATAACTTGTGTGTGTATATGGAACGCCGTTTGTAAATATTTGAACGTTCAAAGATTTACAAACGGCGTACCATGGTACGCCGTTTGTAAATCTTTGAACAATGAAATCCGTTATGTTGCCATGTATACATCCTGAAAAGTAGATATCAACATGGTGAGATCCGTTATCTTGCCATATAAACATCCTGAAAAGAAGATTTTGACATGGTGAGATCCGTTATCTTTACCTGATCTTTTTAACTTTACCTGATCCTCCTGAAGAATTTATCAAGGAACTGAACAGATTATTATATAAGTTTATCTGGAAAGGTGTAGATAGGGTAACGAGAAATCAAATGATTCAGAATTATGAAAACGGTGGCTTACGGATGGTGGACATTCAATCTTACATCTATGCCCTAAAAGCTACATGGATTCGAAGAGTTTTTAATTCGGGGAATTAGAGCGGATTAACCTTTTTTACAAACAGGCAACAATTAATCATCTACTAGATATTGGAGGGGGTTCTTTAGCCTCGGTTCGAGGCTTCTGGGCCCTGGGATACTTTTTCTTTTCTTTTTTTCTCTCTCTCTCTCTGTTTTCAATTTTTCTGTGAGCTTGGTTGATTTTTTATTCTGTTTTTTCAGTGTGTCCTGTCCCCCTACCTCTGTTGTGATCAGATTCAAATGGTCTCGGTTGGCACAGGTTTAAAAATAGTTGAAGTAAGTTGCTGATCCCCTGTATATTTATGACACTACTCTCAACAGTAACAGGTACCCGGTCTACTAAATGCTCACATCCTGAGTTTTTTGCCGCAAACTCCGGACGTGAGCACAGTGGGAGGCAAGCAATAGAGATTGTGAGCATTTAGTAGACCGGGTACCTGTTACTGTTGAGAGTAGTATCATAGATATACAGGGATCAGCAACTTACTTGCACTATTTTAAGACATTTGAATCTGACCATAACAGAGGTAGGGGGACAGGACACACTGAATACAAATCAACCAAGCTCACAGAAAAATTGAAAACAGAGAGAGAGAGAGAGAAAAAAAAAGAAGAAAAAAAAGTATCCCAGGGCCCAGAAGCCTCGAACCGAGGCTAGGGATTCTTCTGATATATTAAATTTCTATAAACAGTCAAAAATCCCAAATCTGTTCTGGAAAGACGTTTTATGGCATGGAGTAAGGTTGTCTCTATGATTTTATACTGTAACAGTTTATTGTCATTTTATACTGTATTATTGTCATGTCATTTTATATACCTGTATGCATGTTTTAAAATTGGTTCTGGTATTGTATATATCTTACCAGTGTATCTTTTATCCTCCAATCGGTGTACTTTTAAATTGTAGTTTTTACATTTGTTGATTTTTAAATTGTTTTAAATTGTAAAGCGCTTTGGGTTTTTTACGAAAAGCGTTTCTTAAATGCAGCTTAGTAGTACACACAGAAAACACTATGTAAAAAATTATGTAAATATAGAACTCCATAATTATTATGTAAGAGTTTACATAAAACATGTAATATATACCCAAGCTTGTGTAAATTCCTATGCAAAAGCTTAACACAACTGTTTACATAGTATTATGGAGTTCTATTTTTACACAGATTGTGTATTTTTTACATAATTTGTGTAATTTTTTTACATAGTGTTTTCTGTGTGTAGTAATAATAATAATAATACATTACATTTATAAAGCGCATACAACAAAAAAAGTTCCAGAGCGCTGTACATACATAAAAACACTGCAATACACAAAGATGCAATCATAAAAAAAAGGTGATCGTGATATACAGAATAAAAATTAAGAACTCCAGTATGATACAGATACATCATTATTAAAATATACGTAAGTTCAAAAGTCACAAATGTAATATTGCACTAGGGAATGATAAAAATAGACCAAAAATATCCATTACACATGATTAAAAGATGGGTCTTTAGTTTCTTTTTACAAATGATAATTAGAATTAAATAAATGTTATTACACGGTCCTTTGCTGATACATTACTACAGGGTGTAACAAAAAAAGTTATAACATTTCGTAAATATTATTAGAAATATTTCTAATATCATTTTTGTTTCAAGGGTTCTTTGTTTGCAAAGGAAATATCATCAGCTTTGAAATAAACTTTATTCCGTTCACATCGGTGTGATAATTGCAGAGAATTGACCAATTGTCGAAACTACTCTTAAATTGACTTGGGCCACTTTTCGTATTAAAAGTAACAGAATCAAACAGAAATCTGGAATGAATGAATCCTTAGTGATGAAGTGAATGTTTTTAGACGTAAACAATGGCAAATTGTACGAAATTGGGTAATCAAGCGTGAAATATCTTAAAGATTAGATTTTATGCTTCATTTCCCAGTTGTGTACGATTTGCCAATGTTTACCTCTAAAAAAACAGTTAATTCATATGTTCACACTATGATTCATTCATTTCAGCTTCTCTGTGATCATGGTGATTCTGCTACTTTAAGACGCAAAGTGGCCCAAGTCATTTTACGATTAGTTTAGACAATTGGTCACTGCTTTGCGATTATACCACCGATTTGAATGAAATAAAGTTTATTACAAAGCTGAAGACATTTCCTTTGCAAGCAAAGAACCCTTGAAACAAAAATGACATTAGAAATATTTGTAATAATATTTTTGAAATGTTATAACTTTTTTTTTTTTTACACCCTGTAGTAATGTATCAGCAAAGGACCGTGTAATAACATTTATTTAATTCTAATTATCGTCTGTATTGTATAATATTATCACTATCATCAGCTTCAAAGTTCAATACACTTGAGCTACCAAAGTTCATTTAATAATAATAATAATAATAATAATACACAGCATTTATTCAAGCGCTTGATACGTAAGGTAATTACATGATAAAATACACAATATCCTACAAAATATGTTATAAAACTTAAAACTACAGACATTTAACCACAAGCCAGTAAAAAAACAGTTTACCAGCAACTGGTCATAATATGGAAAATCCTGCAATGAATCTGGTAGAATACAGATAAAAATTAAAAGGCACAAAATATTTAAAAGTCATCATAGTATTTAAATGTATTTTTGGTACGTGGCTTGTTGTACAAAAAATCTACCGTTATCATGTTTGGGTTGGGACTTGCTGGAGTTACCGGTCGGCCTAGCAGATGCTTTCAGTTCCTTGTCAAAAACCAGACTTACAACGTCCTTGCCAATCACTTCGATGGAATTCAAGGGTAGTAGTTTTCGTAGGCCCAACGCTACGCCACCATGTTACGGTTAGTTCGTGTTTCGCCGAGCGGTTAGCGAATAATAATAAGCAGACAGAAATTAACGATGTCCTCTCTACTTTAACTTTAACTTTTGTTATATAATGTAAAAGGTGAATGCAAACTGCAATAAATATAAGAGGACCTGACGTTTCGATTCTACCAGAAAAAAACCAAAAAAACAACAACAACTCAACGGTCGAAGGGATTTGACTGTCGATACATGCTTGAGAGACCAGCATATGACCATTTATTGCCCTTTGTAATGCTTTGGCGCGAGTTCTAAAAGCACGGGTCCTAACGCAACAGGAACTGCCGACCAAATGCCCCGTGTGACATCACCTGTCAAGTCTATCTTAAGGATTACTGAACCAATACTTGGCATGCTTGTACTTATTTCAATGCATTTCTCATGGTGATTCCAAATATGGTAATGAAACTCAATGATTTGACATTTGACCGGTTTACCATTTCAATATTTTATGTAATACCTTCACATTGAGAGGGAGGCAGTGATTTGACATTTTCATCTGATCATTGGCATATATGGTTCTCGGCTTTCCTGTATCTTGAATCACATCATAGTTCATATCAAGAATAGTTACACAGTTTTCTCTTGTTGTTCGAATTCGAACTCCGAATTGATTTTATTTCTAATTCCTCTCTTTGTCTCTAACCCAAAGAAGTTTTGAGCAACACCAGCTTGCTTCACATTCACACGTCATTGGTTTCTGTCATCAGTGTCTACCTGTTCCCATGGACCATTTTCTTTAAGCAAATCCTTTTGTACATTGTATACTTGATGTGACTACAATTTAGTCCTCTTGTGTTTTTCGTCACCCCATATCTTTTGAGATGGTTTTAGTTGGGATTCAACTTCTTTTTCATATTATACACCTATCAGTTGTAAGACGCACTATACGACCCCCGGGAGAGGTGCGTCGTGGGTGCGTCGTTTACCAATAATTCTTGACGGAGGGTACGTCAGTGGCAGCCTTTGGTCCGTCAAAAAAATGACGGAGGGTGCGTAAAGGTCCGTCACTTTACATGAGTGCGAATGGGCTGATAGTTGACTGAGGGTGCGTATTTGGATGGCAATGGTCCGTCGTTTTTTTGACACAGGCTGCGTCATGGTACATGAGAAGTTGACGCACCTCGGTAAAGTGACGCACCACTCCCGGGGGTCGTATAGTGCGTCTTACAACTGAGAGGTGTATTATTTGACCAAGTTATGCAGATCTGTTCCATGTAATAGAAGTGTAGAATGTGAAAGTCCAGACGACTTTCAGCTGTCAATACTTCAACACATATGTTTTGCGCTGTTTGTTTTGATGAAAAAGCCCTTTTGGTACTGTAGTGATGCTAAGCATAATGGTATACTGGACTGCAAAAGAAATCTTCTTTGTCTCCAACCTTTCCTTCCATATTGTTTTCTCTTTGTTAATGTTGCGTTACTTCTTTGATGTTCGATTTTGTATATAAATACAAATACATGTCTTGTATCCTTAACGAAGTTTAACGTACGTACTTTTTGTGAGGTGTTCAAATAAAATATCCAGGTACTTCTTACATCCCAATGGCTAGAGGATGTATTTCGCGCGATACATCATTAATGTAGTTACATCATTAATGTAGTTAGGCAACGATGGAATTGGTCTCAGAATTCAACTTTCTTGGATCCCTAATCACCAAAGAGGGTGGTTGCAGCCAAGAGATTAGACACCGTTTAGCAATGGCTAGATCAGCAATGATCAACCTAAGTAAGATCTGGGCTGACAGAGGAATAACCAGAGCAACAAATACCAGGCTTGTCCAAGCCCTTGTATTTCCAATTGCCATGTATGCGTGTGAAATGTGGACCCTAACCAAAGCTGACAAAAACAGAATAGCTGCTTTCGAGATGTGGTGTTGGAGGCGTATGCTTCGTATCGTATGGACAATGAGAAGGACCAATGCCAGTATTATTGAAGAAATAGGGGTGTCTAAACGACTTCTTCATGCTATCAACACCCAAATGCTGAGCTACTTCGGCCATATCTCACGTCGCAAGGGTAATAACCTGGAGAAGATGATCATGCAAGGCATGATTGAAGGGAAGCGCAAGAGAGGCAGACCTCGTTCCCGGTGGATTGACCAAATAAAGTTGATTACTGGACACCCGCTCCGTGATTGTTACTCCTTTGCTGAAAATCGTTATTTGTGGCGTAGTATCTGTAAGGTCACGAGCTGTCAGTCATGACAGGACCGAACCAACCAACCAACCAGGCAACGATGTGTTATCAGTTACAAAAATAGATGATAAGATGTTGTATTTTCTCAGTAGACCTGGTTTAACTCCGGGGAAAACCTTCACGACCCTCTAGCATTCTAGCTAGTAATGGTTGGACTCTCGCCCTTGCCCGAAGAAATCATATATCATCATTAAGACGCCATATGATGTTACATTACGTGTATTTATAACAAATGTTCATTGCCCCTGCTATAGACAATTGATATGCAGAAGTCCACCTGCACTTTTCATCGGACATTGCCAGGGAAGATTTCGTGTGCAGTCCATCATGATTAGCACCACTTCAGTGCCAACAGCCGCAACCCCACGCCCCCCTCCCGAACCCCTCCCTCCCGAATTATTAGTTTAAGTAATTAACAGCTACTGGTCATCTGACTTCCACCCTATATAAGTTGAATCACTACTAAATCGTGCATATGTGTTATTTAAAAAGCAAAGGGTCTCACGAAAAACAAGAGAAAACTGAATTGAAGTCAAGTCAGCAGGAACTCTCTTAAGACCCTCGTTTAACAACATTATAGGGCTGCCTTTCATTGCAATATAATTTCAATGGGAACCAGTAGACATTGGTTACAGTACCAGTGGTCACGTCGTGATGAACGTGAAGCATACTGGATTTCACAAGACATTTTCTTTGGGACATCGTTGAGAATATAAACTGCTCACAAAAAGTATCGAAACACTTAGAAATGATCCAATATATAACGGCTCGAAAGGGTATGCATTAATCGAAGCAAATAACCAAGTGCATCATTTTGTTCTGCGTATTTTGACACCTCGATCGATGAGATACGATGTTGCGGAGCGGAGTTATTGTCATTTCAATGGTCGTGGGTCCAGTTTCAAAAGTGACAATCATCCTATAGAAACAGGTTTGCATTACTGTTTAGAATAATCAGATTCGTGATTTTCAATAGGGATGAGTGTCACTTTTGAAACTGGACCCACGATCATTGAAATGACAATAACTCCGCTCCGCAACATCGCATCTCAACGATCGAGGTGTCAAAATACGAAGAACAAAATTATGCACTTGGTTATTTGCTTCGATTAATGCATACCTTTTCGAGCCGTTATATATTGGATCATTTCTAAGTGTTTCGATACTTTTTGTGAGCAGTTTAATATCATTACCCATGTGAAACTTGACGCGGGAGTCAATAAATTGATTAGCAACCAATTAAGACTGCATTTGATAAGGGGCGATATCCAAACTCTACAGTGATTTTAAAACATTTTTCTAGCGATTTTACAACGATATTCCAACGGTATTTCGTTCTATTGTTAAAAGCATCGGAAAAAGATCGGTGATTAACTAGAAACCTCTCTACTTATCTGGCGTTAACAATAGAACTATTGTAGTACTCTCGATGGCTGAATTAGTGAAGCAGACAGGTCAAAGCGCAAGGAAGGTTGTGTTATATTCTTTAAGAAATACTATAATATAGTATTTCTTAAAGAATATAACACAACCTTCCTTGCGCTTTGATCTGTCTGCTTCACTAATTCAGCCATCGAGAGTACTACAATAGTTCTATTGTTAACGCCAGATAAGTAGAGAGGTTTCTAGTTAATCACCGATCTTTTTCCGATGCTTTTAACAATAGAACGAAATACCGTTGGAATATCGTTGTAAAATCGCTAGAAAAATGCTTTAAAATCACTGTAGAGTTTGGATATCGCCCCTAAAAGGTAATCATTTTTCATGCGCTCGAGTTCATTCTTTATGTTCCTTTGCGCTGCAACTTACGTAAAAGGTTACATAATCACATGTGAGCGCATTTTGCGCGCACATCTTTTTTTCTTTTTTTTTCTTCTTTTTTTTCCTTTCCACAGTGCATATAGCTAGCACTCGTGCTTTTATTTTAATTAACTCTTGTCATTTATACATAGTAACATATTAATAATAATCATATTATGTAGTTCATATAATTAAAACAATATATTCTTACTATCTTAAGGATTTTTAGTTACATATTACTTATTGTTTTGAAAATCATATACATGTATATTATAGTGGTAGCATAATAATCAATATCAAATATTCATTGCATACGTACAGTATTGGATCACAGCTTTTCACAAATACGCTGTAGCAACACAGACTTTTGGTCTTTGATATGTTTTGCTATTTCAGTATAGAGTCTCACATCTTTTTTGAATATGATGTAGAGGTTCTTTCTGACTTTTAGAAATGTGCTCTTGTCGTTTCTGAATTTACACCACGTTTTGAAAATTGTGTATTTTCCCAAAGTAAGTAGAGTATTAACGACATGTATATTATCGTTATCTCGTACTCTCTTTATCTCGAAACCCAGAATGAGTGTTTCGAAGTTTACATTAATGTTTCGATTGAACGTTTTATAGATTAATTCGGCTATATCGGTCCAAAAACACGTTAACAGGTGACATGAAGTAAATACATGTTCATAATCATCTTGTACATTGCATACGATACATAGATTTGAATTTGACATATTCCATTTATGTAGGTGGGTTCCACATGGTAAAATATTGTGTAGCAGTTTGAAATTAAATTCCACCAACTTAAAATGCTTTGTTAGGTTAATTGTTTGGTTTGGCCAGATATCATTCCATTCAATCTTACGCTGGAAACGTCGATTCCAAAAAGTTTCGCAAGTTGCTTGAGTAGCCTTATTATCTATTATAATCGAATAAACCATTTTGCTTGTTATTTTATTCAGATTATATTGAGTGTAATGTTCTCCATTCCATTGAAATGAATTTCCATCTTTTTTACAATTACCATTGTCGTCATGGTCTTGACTCTTTAAAATGGTTCGCCATGGTTTTGGTAAGCTATCAAGTATAATCTTATAATCATGAAGATACGTCACAGAACCCAGTTTATTTTTTATTGATTGAACTGACATGAAACTGGTTTTTGTACATATATCTCCAATGTAAACTATATTACTGTCTATCCATTTTTTCATAAATAAGGCTTCGTTGTTGCATAGAATATCTCTATTCCCCCATATAACTTCATTTTTAACATCAGCTATAGTATTTGGTGAGTTATACAACACGTTTGACTCATGCCAGCTCTTTGCAATTTGTCTATAGAAATCTGGTAAAATATGAGTCTTTAATGGTGGAAAGAGATGTTCGCTATCGAAATTCATTTTGAAGATTAACAGATCTTTTCCAAACTTTTCAAGATAAGATATGGGTATAAGCTTCCATTTGGCAAAGCTTGTGTCACATAGCCTTTTAACCCATGTTGTCCTCAAGGCAACTATTTTGGTTTTTACATCAATAAATTTAATTCCACCGTTCGAATAATCATTTATCATACATAGACGTTTAATTTTATCTCTTTTTCCTTTCCATAAAAAATCATATATTAATGTTTCTATTTCTTTTACGATGCATCCCGGTATAACTAGCACATTCATTATATATATAAGTTGGGACAAGGCAATAGCTTTAACTATAACAGTACGACCATATATTGTTAAATCTCTTTTCCTCCATACTGATAGAAGTCTTTTAAGCTTATCAAGTTTACTTTCCCAGTTCAGTTTTTGAATTTCGACCAAATTAAGACCAAAATATATCCCAAGTGACTTCACTGGGCCGATTGACCATTTTATATCGATACTGTTCGCTGGAATTTGTTTATTATTATTAAGCCATATGCCAGATTTAAGCATATGTCAGATTTAAGCATATTTAAATTCAATCCAGAAACTTTACTAAAGCATTCAATAGTCTTAATAACTTCAAAAGTTGACTGTTGATCTCGCGTAAATACTGTCGTATCATCGGCTACCTGGCTTATCTTAATTTCGGTTTCTTGTGAGCGCCAATTGAACGGTATTTTGTTATCTGGTATGGTAAAGCCTTTAATATTACGATTATTTCTGATATTACATGCTAGTATTTCTACTGAGATGACAAAGAGTAAAGCTGATAGTGAGCATCCTTGCCGAATGCCTCTGGATAGACTGAAATATCTAGACTTCCACCCTTTATTTATTATACAACTAGAGCATTTACTATAAATGGATTTAATATAGGTTATAAAATTGGATCCAAATTTAAATTTCTTTAAAACTTCGAAAATGAAGTTCCATTCCAGACTGTCAAATGCCTTTTCGAAGTCTAAAAAGATGATAGAGCCTGAAGAGTTATTTTCCGTAGAATATTCAATAATATCGTTAATAAGTCTGATGTTCTCACCAATAAAACGACCTTTGATGTAAGCGGTTTGATCATTATTGATTATTTTTGGCAGAATTTGTTGCAGTCTTTTCGAGAAGGCAGTTGTTAGGATCTTATAGTCGGTATTCAACAGGCTTATGGGTCTCCAATTTTTTAGTAATTTTCTATCTCCTTTTTTGTAAATGAGTCTTATAATCGCTCTTGACTGGGAGGTTGAAAGCTCACCCTTTGATAATGCTTCTTCACATGATTGAAAAACAAACTTGGAGATCTTATTCCAGAAATGAATATAAAATTCAATGGGTAGTCCATCAGGACCAGGAGCCTTGTTACTTTTCATAGATTTAGCTGCTGAAAATAGTTCGGCCTTTGTAATCGATTTATCGCACATGGCTGCATCGTCTTCAGATAGTGTACAGTCAATCTTTGCATTAGCAAAATATTCTATTATGGCATTATTACAAACATTCATTGACGAGTAAAGCGATTCATAAAATTTTACACATTCATCTAATACCTCCCTATTAGTATATAACTCTCTATCATCATTTGTGAGACAGTCTATAGAGTTGTTTTCCCCATGACCTTTTTCTAAACCTAAAAAGTATTTTGTCGATTTTTCACCTTTTTCAATCCAATTTGCTCTAGATCTTATTTGTGCACCCTTTGCAGCATATTCATAATATTTTTCTAGAGCCTTTGATACTTCGTATCGCTTAAGTATAAGATCGGAATCATCACTCCCCTGGTCCAACTTCATGTCAATTTCTTGCAATTGATCTTGCAGCTTGCTTTCTTCAAGTTTTCGTTGCTTGGCACATGTAATTGAAAACCCAATTGAAAATTCTTTGAACTTAATTTTCATCAGGTCCCATAGAAGTCTTTTATCAATGTGGGAACCAGTGAATTCATTATCGAAGTTAACAATTATGTCAGTGATACCTTTTTGGTAATTTTCATTATATAAGTAGGATGTATTTAGTCTCCATGACCCTTTACCATTCGTTAGTGTTCTCATTTGTAGAGACATCTTGACAGCTCTGTGATCAGACTTTATAGATGGTAATATGTCACATGAATCTATATCTTTAACAATTACTTTTGATATTAACCAGAAGTCTATTCTCGTGAGAATCAACGGATTAGACAGTTTATGCGTGAAGGACATTTTATCTGGATTCTTGTATCTCCATATATCAACAAGATCAAAAGTTTTGCATAAACATTTCTTTAAAGATTTCCCAGACTTTACTTCTGCGATACGTCCTCCTTTTTTATCTAGTTTGGCATCCATTATTGTGTTAAAATCACCGCCCATGATAACTGTATGCAACTCAATGTCTTGCATCCACGTTTTAACATCATTGAAAAAAGATATTCTTTCTGTTGTTGTATTTGGAGCATAAATTGTAATCAATGACAATTTTGAGTTATTAATTTCACAATTTACAAGTAATTTTCTACCATCCTCACTTACTTTCTTTTCATAACACTTGAATGGTACTTTTCTTTTAACAAACAAAGATACTCCTTTACTTGCTCCGTTTGAGTGAGGAATGCCAAACGAGTGAAAATTTGGACCATCCCAATCCTTATTAACATCGTTAACGATGTCCTTGGTTATAAATGTTTCTGATAGGAGGAATATTCCAGCTTTTTGCTTTTTCAAATATTCAAAAACACATCGTCTTTTGGTTTTATCTCTTAAACACATCTTACTGTCAGGTTCGTAATGGAACCACGTCGTGAGGTTGACCCGCGTAAAAGTACGCGAGGGACCCTCTCCACCACCACCCACACACCCCACAGTGGCGTATCCAGGGGGGCCCAGCAGGCCATCCCCCCCCCCCCCCCCCCCCCCCACCATTGAAGAAAAAAAATTAAAAAAGAGGAAGAGGATAAGAAGGAGGAAGAGGATAAGAAGGGGGAAGAGGGAGGTAGGGGATGAGAAAGGGGAGGGACATATGCGGTGCAAATGGTGGTGGTGGGGGGGGGGGGGGGGTTACGGGGTCACGTCCCCATAATTTTAATGTGAGGGACGTTTACAAGCTTTGCACGTATAAGTTTCAATGTTTCATTATTCAAGCTTAACAGGGCTTCAGGAACGGTTTTTTCTGGACCATTTTAGTTCAAAAACTGGATTTCTTTGCTCGATTCGCGCTCACTCTTTCTACAGGTTTCAACATAATGGGTCTCAAAACACACCAAATATTCTAAATATTATGTGGGGACGTTAAAAACGTCATACTGGACCATAAAGTAATAGAAATGTCAATTTTTGCGTACATCGCGCGCATTAGTTTGAATGTTTCATTATTCAAGCTTAAAAACATGCCATTGCAGGACAGTTCCCATGACCATCTTAGTTCAAAACTGAAAAATGTTGCCCGCTGCGCGCTCTGCGCGCATATTTTCTACAGGTTGTAACATTATAATGGCCATCAAACCATGTCAAATATTCTAAATATTATGCTGGGGACGTTAAAAACGTCATACTGGACCAATTTAAGTGTTAGAAATGTCAATTTTTGCGTACTTCGCGCATTAGTTTCAAGCTTGTCAAGATTGCTTCAAGACATTACCAGGAGAGGACAGTTTGCCATGACCATTTTAGTTCTAAAAGTCAAAAGTTTTGCGCGCTCCGCGCAAATATTTTCTGCAGGTTTTAACATTATATTGGCCCTTAATCAGACCCACCAAATATTCGAAATATGTAGGGGACGTTAAAACATCATACTGGACCATTAGTGTTAGAAATGCGCGCTTCACGTGCGTATTACTTTTAATATTTCATCATCAAAACAGTACTGTTAGTAGTGCCATACTTTAACACATAAACAATGTATTTTGATATTCAAAGTTCATGGCTTGTGTTTAGATTTAATATGAATTGAAAACAAATATTCAGATCTAGTTGCGCTGATAAACTATATGCACTTGCATACAAATATCCGTGTTTTGGTTCACATTAATTCTAAATTGTAAACACAAACCATGAACTTTGAATATCATCATACATTGTTTATGCATGGAAGTATGGCACTAGTACAGTGGCGTAGCTGGGATTTTTTTCAGGGGGGGCAAGATTTCTGAAATTTTTTTCCAAGTCACCAACTCGTGATTTTTCACGTAAGTGTGGGGGGGGGGGGGGGGGGGGGGGGGGGGGAGGTCAAAAAAATTCGCACGGTCAAACAAAATCGCACAGTACATGTACTATATGTACAATTTTGCCTTATATTTGACTATTTGAGCTGAATATGCCCAAAACAAGTACCCCGCTCGCAATCTCGGTTTTTTTCCCTATTTTCTTTTTTTTCCCCTTATTAATTTTTTTTAGAGGGGCTGGGGCGGGGGCACAAATGGGTTTTGGGGGCGGGGGCACAAATGGGTTTTTCCCGTCAGGGGGGGCATTTGCCCCCCCTGAGCTACGCCACTGCACTAGTAGGTTTTAATTAGCATGAACTTTGAATATCATCATACATTGTTTATGCATGGAAGTATGGCACTAGTAGGTTTTAATTAGCATACTTGTTCTGAAATGCCATAATTCTAGCAATTTAAATGTGTAATCATTTTTGAATTCTATCACAGTCTGTATGCCGACAGCGCCGCTAGCGTTGACAACTTCTATAGCCGGGGTAGACCAATAAAACGATCGATAGCGAATAACAGTAGACTGTGTGAGCTGCTTCCTATCTACTATGGTATTCTAGTCTCAGGAAATAATACTACCCAGATTTAAGGGCATATTATGTGATCTTTTCCAGGGAGCGCCCTCTATTCATGATATTTTTTAGAAAGTAGATTTTCTTGCAGATTTACATTTCTGATCATAAATCGTACATACATTCCAAGTTACAGAGCGATACCATTCCTAATTACCTCAAAATCATGGATTTAGAGGGAATTTAGACTAGAGTAAAATAAGTTGTCGGACAAAAATCGACATCCGACAGTTTATTTTTACTCTAAAACCATGATTTTGAAGTAATTAAGAATCGTATCGCCCTGTAACTTGGAATGTATGTACGATTTATGATCAGAAATGTAAATCTGCAAGAAAATCTGCTTTCAATTTTGTTGATGTTGAGGGCGTTCCCTGGCTAAGATCACATAATATACCTTTAAGACTGAAGCATAACACAACAGCATATTATATCTAAATCAGTTGGTAGATATTTAAGATCTCCAGTTCCCTAAGGGAGCAGTTCCATTTATACGCGATAAATTTATCGCGACTGTATCGGGGCCTGATATGTTTTGGACCCGATGTTTTTCAAGTTGATACGCGATAAAATAGTCATCAGGCCCCGATAAAATAGACATCGGGGCCCGATACGAGGCCTCTGCCATACCCTGGGGTATGTTTAGCAAATAGAGCGGGACATTGTTTAGCAAATACACGAGGATAATACAATTTACGTTAAACATCCATAATCAATAACATTATCTCTAAAAACATGAAATGCTGAATTTGTACCTTACAACTAGAATAAATAACCCGAAGCTCTATTTACATACCGACCACTTATCTTTCGTTATATTTAAACAAGCGGTAATACGCTACTCGATAAATAATCCTTTGCTACTCGCAACTGTACGCGATAAAAATCTCATCGGGGCCTGATAAAAAACTCATCGGGGCCCGGAACATTCTCGCAATTTTTATCGCGTACAAATGGAACTGCTCCCTAACACTTTCCACGCGGCTATTTAGTATTAGTGGTACAATACAAACTAATTTTTCAGAAATCTTTTACAACTTTCATGTCTATATCAAGGATTACTGAACCAGTAGGGGAGAGCGGGGGTGTTCGCATTCCCATTTTCATTTGAAAAGGTCTAGAGACGCCAATTTTACAGATTGAATAGACCTATTGATATTATGTGAAAGATTGATATCTTGGCTACATACGACCATGATCTCATGACTATAGGCCTTACTGTAAAGGCAAGAGTAAATGATAAAGACAGGTGTCTCAAATTGACGAACTTGCCCGACGCCGGGGTAGGTTCGCCCATAGGCCGGGGCAAGTTCGCCTTGGGCTCAGAATTAGTCTACACAAAGTACCATACTATCCAATACATATATAATATTCGTTATTCTTCGTTATTTTAGACCAAAGTAAAATTTAGGGGCCCAAAATATAGGGGTGGGGCACTTTCGCGGAACATACTCGTTCAGAATTTAAAAGTAATAAGAAATACCACATTTTGAAATATCTCCTCTAATATTAGTGTTACTCTATTCCTGATAACTATTTTTAAAATTGCAATTATCCTATAAGAGGAAAATTACGATTTTGAAATTATGCAAAATCATAACTATAAATCCCTATTGACGAACCTGCCCCATCCATCATAGGACGACATGTGCCCTATATAGCGCAATAAGTGCATTGACCTATACCACGGATGTTCCACATACATTAATAGGTTGTTACTGCATCAAATCCATAATCAATCCCATACCTACCTAATGATACATTAAAACCTTCTCTGCGAATATCTTAGGAAGAAAAAAAATCACTTTTGCGAGGCAAAACTGGTTTTTGGATAATAAGTTGACAAACATGTTACAGTGATCTGTCACGTTAATGTGTGTCACATTAGAACCCATTTTATAAATTATTCTGATATTAAATAATAATTTATGATAATTTCAAACCCTATGTGTTATAATCTTGACCATTCCCTTAATACACTCTCATAAAAATGACCACACCCTTTACATTTTATGTAAACCATGATATTCACCCAGGCGTTAACTCAGAGTTGGATCAGAGTTGGATAAATAAGACACAATAGGATGGTGATGACCAACTATAGAGGGTATATTGATATGTAAATTCGGGATGGATTAGGTTTGACTAGAGAATACATAGTTGGGTGTCATAACAAATATTTAGTGGATGTATCAATGGTATATAATTATATCATTTCAAAACCAGGTGTAGAATTTTATCACCTGTTGAATTGTATAATTTCTCTCTTGGAAGTAGAGCTGGGTTTATTTAATCATTCTTCAATTTACCATCACTGAGGAGACATGTCTATATACATGATATAGCATGAACTCCAATTAATCAGGGTTTAGGTTTCTGCAGACATCATGGTTTAACTTGATATACATGGCGCAAGAAGAATAAGCCGGGATGCCGTTGCACAGAAAATAAATGTGATTTTGTTGTGCTAGCAAGGACATAATGTATTCAAAAGTCTTGACATTGTACTTGGGGGGTACTGATGTCAACCATAATTTTTGTTGGGAGAAACGGACCAACGCTTCTGATGTCTTCAGTGGGCAGACCTCGCCCTTTGGAGATTTGTTTTTGAACGTGCATTATAATTTGAGCGGACCATGTAAGTACTGTTTTGTATTATTAATTTTGTAATAATTTATAATTGAAATGTGTAATTTGTATGACTTGAGAATTTGAGATATTTTTATTTATAATCCAAAATAATTGTTCCGTACATGCAACAATATTTGATGATTAGAAGGAACAATTAAGCTCAAGCTACAGAATGTAGGCAAGCATAATTTCACAAACTATGTTACCAGAGTTTTCAAATAGTAGATTTCAAATAGTTTCTATATACGGGAAACGAAATCGCTTAGGTTTGAATTTCAGATGCTTTACCATGCGAGGTCTTGTGGCCCAATGGACAAGGCAGTTGACAAGCAATCAACAGATCCTGGGTTCGATTCCCGGGCGAGATCGTTTTCCCATTATTGTCTCTTTTCTACCCACGACGGCGAACCTGGTTAAAATATTTATAATAAGTTTCTATATACATTGATATTATAAAAATGATGAGCATGACGGATGTATATAATTTTGAAATATCATAACAGTTTACCACGAAACTTATTATTTATGTATTCATCCAAGAATGCTTTAACAATTTATCATTTGCACAACGTCTTTTGGTAATCTTTCTATTTATTATAGTGCCACCTTTTTTGGTTACGTACCAAGCTTTTCCGAAACTGCACCTATCCTTTTGCGTTACAATTTACTTTTAGGAAGGGATGGATCCTTCGGACAGACGTATCTAGCAACAATCCGTGAAGATAACCAACCAAGTTCTATATAGAAACAGAACAGAATTCTAGACCACGGAAATAATGTTAAGAACTGAGATTAAATATTAGGGATCACGTCAAAACTCGACCGCCCGTTGACCGCCGGTTACAGCCGGTTCCGCCCGGTTCTCACAAAACGTGTCGTCTGTTATAATATACACACATAATGAGGTCAAATAGTTACACTCTGGTGAACACGACCGGTTGAAAGTGCCTCGTCACACGCGTGAGCAATAAAATCTTGAAGTAATGGGATCTCAAGTCTCAGTTGACAACCAATACAATGCAGCTATTGATTTTCGCTGGGGTTCGCCTTTTCAATCTGTTTATAGCTCAATTAAACGTTTTAAAATCAATACCGAAAGTCTATGAATGGGTTTTTTTATAGAACGATTATAGAGAGAGCTATTATGACCGCAAAGTAACAGATTGATAGTGTAAATTGGTCCGGTTACAGCATTAAGTCAACCGGCGGTTGTTCAGTGTTGCATGCGTGAATATTCATATACCAGTAAAACATTTGACCTGAAAGAACTGGGCGGAACCGTACGTAACCGGCGGTCAACGGGCGGTCGAGTTTTGACGTCTTCCCTTATAGAATATAATACATGGACATGCGGTTGATGCCGATTATCTGGTAAAACATAATAAATACCCTATTAAGTCGTATTTCAGGTACGTACCAGATTTCCAATTATTTTAATACTTATACATCTAACGATATCTATAATTAACCGAGCGACAATCACAATATCCAACTTTGTTTCAATATTGCCGGCCAGTAAAAGGATCCTATTTTTTATATTAAGTATAAGATTTGTAACATTGCCATAAGTGACACAGAGAGAAAGAAAGACAGAGGAGAGAGGAGACTTGTCACAAATAAATCTATGGTCATGTGTTTTAAGCTCGCCTCCTTTCGCGTTACACACGGATTTTGGCTTTCACGACATGATTTTAACTTTACACATTTATATTTGCTTGTATACCCCCCTGAGGTAGTAAAAGTATATATTTTCTGAAGGGAAATTTCATGAGGAAACCAAATATGCCATTAAAATTATAGTACGACTAAGAACTAAAATGGTATGATCGGAAATGTTCGGAAAAATATCAGAGTTTTTAATTTTTAATTCGAGATCCATATATTTTTTATACCTACCCCTATCATTATTTACTTTACATATTTGAATTCCTCATGAAATTACCCATTAGATGATATATAATTGTTAAAGTTACTACGTCGGTATGGTAATTATACCGGCTAGTGAATATCTACAATTTTTATTTTATATATTTTTAGAATTTTCAAAAATATTTGTTTAAGGATGAACCCTTCCCTGATATAAACTGCATTTCTGAATTCCTCTAGTTACAAGCTTTCCAAAAATGTATACTTTTGCTATCATAGGTTGAAAACTTTTTCTGTTATTGTCATTTTTATAAATCCGGTAAATTGAGGCTGATTATTCATGTTTACTGTGTAGCGAATAGGAAGAAAGCTGATGTTCATTGTCTTATCCATAATTAATTAGTTGTTACAAATAGTTGACAAGTCTATTGAACCACATACTAAAAGACTACTAATTATCCTTTAAAATGGGACCAGAATGGTGTTTGTAACATTAGGAGATGACTAGTTATTGTAAAAAGAACAAAACATGGGATTATCCCCATTGAGTTTGTACAGGCGACACCCCTTCCAGAAACACCCCTTCCAGCACCATCCCTGGTCCCCAAACATCAAACAGCTGTAGCTCCCATTCTGTATTAGCTATACCAATGCCATTTTGCAGGCAGATAGCTTGTTATTAGGGCTTTAAAATGATACCAAATTTGTTGAGATAGCTTTTGTGGTTTTAAAAATATTTGAGGAAAATTACATCATGAAACTAAAAAATGTAACGGCACCACCCTATTGGGAGGCGAGTTCATAACGCGTGACCCTATATTATTTTACGGATATTATACAACAATTTCGATTGTCAAGTTGAATGAACAGACTACTAAATAAATGAGCCAAATTGATCACAAGGAAAATAACCTAGTGACAATGTGGGAAGCTTGCAACATACTGCTGTATCTATTGAGTGTTCGCCAAATTCAACCAGTGGCCGCAAAGATGAGAATCACGTGGTGGGCGAACCTGCCCATAGGGCGTACACTCCCCGCTCTCCCCTACTAGAGATGTTTTTACTTATTTTGATTCATTTCGCGCGCATGGAGACCAAATTTGGTGATTGAATTGACTAATTCTGACATTTTTGAATCATTTTGTGACATTTTGAAACAGACGACTGCTGCCGCGCCGCGTGGAAAGCGTTAATCAATCAATGTGTGCAAGGTCAACATAATCGGTAAAAATTAGTAACGTGCATTATTTAATAAAATATTATAATAATGCACAGGTGAACAAACGGAGGAGATTTATAAGTGTATCCGACCTTCACCAGTGAATCGTCCTGAAATCAAACTTTTGAACAATAAAAATCAACTTGCAAAACCGTACGTCATATATTTTTGACGAGATTCATTGCACGCTGACAGGAACAAGCTGCATCATTAGTTCATTAAAATTCTATTATACGATACGATATTGTCAGAAAATACACCGATCGATAGAAATGAAACCTTATGTTTAAAGTAGCAACATGTGAGACATTATTTACAAAGAAAGCAATTACAAAAGGTGAGTGCAATACACCGATCGATAGAAATGAAACCTTATGTTTTAATTAGCAACATGTGAGACATTTCAATAGGTATCTGCAAAAGCTAATTGATTATTTCCAAAGAAAGCAATTACAAAAGGTGATTGCACTGCATGCATAGGCGTAGCGGGAGGCAATCTGATAAACATGCAAACGACATGTTTTTATATTCTTTTAGAGCGATGCGAGCGCCAATTTAATCTTACACTTGTTGTCTGTACTAACATGACAAATGAAATTGTTTATAATGGCAACGGTATAACAAATGATTTACACGACGCTCCAATGTAAAAACTCTAATCATTAATTGGCGTAAACACAACTCTATACTTCATTTGATTAACACGTATGCAGCGTTGCTGTTCATCAATACATGTACGATCACATCAGGGGTGTGGGGATCGGAGGCCACTTTTAAATTAAAATGTGGTCGGCATAGAACTGGTGGCGCTATAACGATCAGGCGTGATTGTAGCAGACGACACGACGCTGGCCACGCGTCTCTCAGATAACCCAATATGTCAACGGAAGTGCACTATTTTGAATTATTTTTAACAGTCATCGCCCGGTTAACGATGACAATTCTTCTAATTATGATGAATTTGTCAAAATTATAAGATTAACATTCGCGATTACGTGTTATTCACTACGTATTCAACATTTAGGTTTCGCGTGGCCACCGTCGTCTGTGTAAATCCCCAGCGCCCTCAAACCTATGCCGACCAAATATTACGTTAAACCTGGTTAAACATTGTTAAACGCGTTAAACGCCGGTCACCGACACATTCCGATTATTACCATAATGTATGTAAATATGCAAAAGGGACCGTTTTCGCTACGTACGTTAGTATAGGACTTCACTATCCCAAAATTAATAGTATCCCTGGTTGCTGTTCATCAATACATGTACGATCACATCTCATCTGACTGCTTATTAGTAGACATGTTATAAAGATAAAATATTCTGGCCCTCAGATATATAAAATCGCACGACGGATCAGATCTGCAAGGCATTGCTCTATCATCGATATCATCATGGCAACTTTTTCGACGTTCTATCTGTATGGGGTGTCAACATTTGTGATAGGTTTCTTAACTATCGTTGCAAACATCATGACGATCGTTGCCTTCATCATGGAGAGAAGTCTACGCACAAGATCCAGCAATCTTCTTATTCTTGCTCTGTCAGTCACTGATTTGGTGTTCGGTATCTACATATTCATATATTACGGTATCACCATAACCTTCGGGTTGGGACATCCGTTTAGAGAGATAGGCTGTATGCTCTCGCTACTCTTTGAATACAGCTACATTGTCGGCAATCTACTCCTAATGGCTATCAGCGTAGACCGATTGTTACTGATTTCGCTGGACTATTCCAGATATATGAAAATTCAGTCAGTGCCACGCATGAAGATCACCATTATTATCTGTTGCTTAATAGGACTAGCGGGTGCCCTGTTTGAAATCGGAATGTGGAATTTTGCCAAACGACATAGTGAAGCGGCTGCCAGTATCCCCTTCGACCAGTATTGTTTGTTCGCTCCACGGAGACTCAAAGCATTCGGTCTATACTTATCTATAGTGTTCTTCTGCATGCCTGTTTTAGTCATCGGACTTTTGAGCAGTGTGTTTTTCTGTTTGCTTCTCAAAAGAATAAGGAAAACCGCAACAATTGGGAACAGTGCAAGTGGAGGGTCCTCACAACACGCGCAATCAGAGGTTCCTGAATCGCAGTCGGCAAGCACTAATCAAGCCAGTCAAGATGACGGTAGTACCAAAAACCGATACAAAAAACCGGCGATAACTCTTGCAGCGTTGGTCGCCTCAATGATGATAAGCATGTTTCCATATTGTGTCTATCTGATTGTAGCTGCTGTACGTCCTGAATTGAACAATGCCAGTGTCGTCTACATCATGGTACTTATTTACCAGTTTAACCCCTTGCTTGATCCCATATTTTATGCAGCTACGCAGAAACAGATCAAAGAGTTTTATCAGAAAAAGGCGCGGAAAATGATTGAATGGCTGCATTTGAACTAGAGATTAAGACAGACGTTGGCTATCATTATAGACCTTATCGCGAATAGGTCAAATCAATTGATTATCCTTTTCGGTGGCATTGATGGATTGAAAAGGGACACAATTTGCCCACTTTTCTATCCCGCAATGCATCAGAAAAGGATAATCAATCGACTTTTACCTATGCGATAAGGTATATGACTTGATTTAGAGTAAACTGTCACATAATTGTCTTTTTTTGCACGATGCCAATTTCCCAATCAATCAATAATTCCTAAAAAATGTTAAATTGTTGTTTTTTCTGTGATGCACATGTGTTACTGAAAGATGATTCCAGATGAATGCAGATAAACTATTGTTCCGATCGGCATGTGGAAACCTAGAATGGGCTATCATGCTATAGCAACAGTTGTAAATCGATGGACCATTTCGAGCAACAACCAAAGAGGATTCCTGAGTATTACCAGCATACCTCATTTTCATATCGCCAGTAGTTTTCAGTTCCATGCGTCTACTGGTTCCCATTTGCATTACATCGCAATGAAAGGCTTATATTAAACTTTGCTATTGGGGCGTCTTTAAGAAATTCCTGCTGCATATATGCAGCACGAATCATGTGATATCAATCCAGTCCACTCTTGTTTGTATTTCAAGACCTTTATGATGATGAATTCAAAGTTTTCACAAGAAGTTGGAGATTGGGATACACTCTGCCCATCCCTACCATCATGACCATGAATAAGAAGGTAATTATTATAATTGAGGATCCTAGATCTAAAAGGGGGTTAAGTCACAATCTTGTGAAATTGTAGTTAGTATCAGTTTTCTGCTACAAGGAGGATCTCTGCACCCCTCTGTTCAAATGTTAAAGTTAAGTCATGCGGTAAAGCTGTGTAAGAGTCCATGGGGAGGTAAAACCCGAGTGGGTCAAGTCCACACATGGACACAATGAAACCCAGTTTTTGCCATTTTTCTCAATGTGACTTAACCCCCTTTTAGATCTAGGGTCTTCAATTGTAAATACAATTTTACCCATCAAAAATGTGAGGTGCAAAGTTAAGGCTACGTATGTACTTATATTACACCTCTTTGAAGCAAATTTCAAATCCGGTTCCCTGAACAGAATAATCGGTGACAAACTCGACCATGACGGTATTTCCACTCGACGTGAAAATTTGTGTCGGTCTCGTAATTCCGGCTGTACCTGAATTTGTAAGAGAAGATTGCAGACGAGGTATAGACTTATTGTTTGTTTTATCTTAACACTTTCCACGCGGCTATTGGTTTTACCATATACAAAACAGATTTTTCAGAAAACTTTCCTAAATGGCAAGGTCTATCTGAAGTATTACCGAACCAATACTAGGCATGTTTGTACTTATGTCAATGCATTTCTCATGGTGGTTCCAATATGGTAATGAAATTCAATAATGTTGACATTTTTTAAACATTTTGTGAAATTTTGGAATGTCGTCTGCAGCCGCCTGCCGCGTGGAAAGTGTTAACACTTTCCATGCGGCAGTCCTCTACATAACATAACATACCATAACAATTAAATATTTATATAGCTATTCCATCTAGATCTCTACAGACGACAGTTCCAATATTTTACAAAATATTACAAAAATGTCATCATTATTGTATTTCATCACCATATGTGGAATCACCACGAGAAATGCATTAGAATAACTACTGACATGTCTAGTATTGGTTCAGTAATTCTTGAGATAAGACTTTGAAAGTTGGGAAATATTTCTAAAAAAACCCTGTTTTGTATGGTAAAACTTTATAATAGACGCATGGAAAGTGCTAACAGATTGATGTAGTAGTAGGTACCTTGCATCCATCACTGAAAATTGGGCTAAATAGTTAAAATTAAGTCTTGAACTCGTCTGTTACTAACGATTACCGTCAATGGTGTCCCAACAAAGCAAGTATTGTAATATTTAACATAATTATGACGTGTTAATGTTGTAGCCATCATGGGTCTAAAAAAATGGATACTTCAGAAACGATTTAGACGAAAATTGGGGAGTTAAGTACATGATTTCAAAAAGGTGAAACACAATAGAAAAAGTGGAAGGCGTCTGAAGGATTGATGAAGACAGCAATGGACTCTTAGCAACTACTAGTTGAGCATGTTAAAAAGATGTCTTCGAGGTGGCAAATAGCTAATTACATTTTCAATGCTAGTCCTCTGCGCTCAGAGTCTGTGCTGCAATGCAAATGCAAATCTGTTTGAAATATGATTGTCCTACCCAATACTTACGTCAGAACAGTGTATCCAAGATGCAAATGTACCAGATCTAATGTAAGTTCAGTGTTTAGGACGTTGAATCGTAACTCTATGCGTTTATTGGATGCTACCTATAGAAAACACAAAAGTCAGCGTGTTTTAACAGTTTCCACACGGCAGTCGTCTGCAGACAACAGTTCTAAATGTTCACAAAATGTTACAAACATGTTAAAATTATTAAATTTCATCACCGTATTTGAAATCACTATGATATATGCATTAAAATAAGTACAAACATGCCTCGTATTGGTTCAGTAATACATGAGATAAGACTTTGAAAGTTGTGAAAGATTTCTGACAAATACGTTTTGTATGGTAAAACTCAATATCCGCGTGGAAAGTGTTATTAATGTTAATGTCTATGCCAAAAAATATTAAACCCTAGAAGTTGCACTGGCTCCCAAATCCCAAATCCGACGCGTATGGTTAGCCAAAAAAAGTTAACTTGCCCTTTCCGACCAACCCGATTTTTCGGAAATCTAGAAAAAAATAACAATAAAGAAAGATGAAACGTTTTTTTGAGTAGTATCTGCTTGTTTAAAAACAAATTACAAAAATCAACAACAAAAAAATCTTTAAAACGTGTTTTTGTGTAGTTTAAATTTTGAAAAAAATTAAACCGTCCGTCCGACCCAGACTCTGGCGCTGAAAGGGCAAGTCAACTTCTTTTTTTTTGGGGGGGGGGGGGGGGGGGGGGGGGGGGGGGGGGGGGGGGGTGGGGGTGGCCTTATTGTGACATTTTACACTTATTCAAAATGCAACGCAACCGCTTGCGCATGAAACTGCGGTGCGTTGTGCCATGCGTTTAGCGTTGTGGGTGGGGCTCGCCCAGATTACAAATATTCAGCAACGCAACAGCGCGCTATAAAAATAAAAAGACGCATCGGGCGCCCGCAATCACGGTATACTCCTAGTCTCCATGTGTTGATCGCAGCGACACTCATAGGTTACAGTCAAAATTCTAATACCAGTATTTAGGCCTATATCCAAACCGCCAATGATACATTATCTGCTAATTGGAAGCCACCTAGCCGGTTCATTACGTGTCGTTATTTTATATCAGCGTGCTTTAAAGGTATATTATGTGATCTTTTCCAGGGGACGCCCTCAATCCTCGAAAAAAGCAGATTTCTTGCAGATTTACTTTTGTGATCTTAAATCATGAATATATTCCAGTTACAGAGCGATACGATTCCTAATAACCTCAAAATCATGGTTTTAGAGTGAATTTAGAGTAAAAATAGATTGTACCGCTCGGTACAATCTATTTTCAAACCATGATTTTGAAGTAATTAGGAATGTATCGATTCTGTAACAAATCTATACTTTTTAATCATGGATTTGGACATGTATGGTGATGTAAATATGTTTCTAAGTATGTTTAAGCAACGTTTTCAGGATACTGCCCAACAAAACTGGTTTGCCGATATTTCTTCTCTTGATAATTAACGTTAACGTTATGGATCGATCTTTGAAAGATAACGATTACTGTGTTTGGTGATGTCAAATGGAAACAAGCTCCAAACAACACTAGATACTATATAACAATAGATACTACGTCACCTTCTCACCAAGTACTTTCATTGATTATCTGGAATGTACTTGGATTAGTAAGATGGACAATATTGAACGCTCTGACGTGCTTGGAAAATGCGTGGCCTCTCAATGACGGGTAGAAATTTGATTGTTAAAACACTGTTAGCATCACAATTTTCATACATGCCTCTGTCATGGATATCCCCGATAAAATTATTATGAAAATTAATAACATGTCAAGCAGACAAACGTAACACGGTGATTGCAGATTAAGATAAAGTGGTATAAACATGTTTCACCCCAAACTATTTTTCACTAAAGCTGTCATGGATAAAGAAACTAACAACTCAGATATTGCATGTTGGATTCCATTGTACTATATAAACAAGTAGGGTATTGGTATGAACTATTTTTTAATAGTAACTACATTTTAAGCATCTTAACAACATGTGTCATCTTATGTTAAAGAGATTGCCATCATTTTAGCTGCCTTTAAAATCTGGTTCGACACTAAGCAAGTTATAATCAAAGAGGATATTGCATCATGTCTTCATCAATTTATATGGAATAATGATGTTATCGAATTAAAAACAATACACTATTCTTCATAGACTGGATTAAGTCGGAAATATTTTTGTTGGTGACCTATTCGACGATGATGGTTCATTCCATTCCATTAACCATTTCCGTACACTGCAAAAAGGTTGCTTAAAATACGTTGCTAAAAGTACTTTTATCATCCGTTGGTTGACGTGTTGATTAAAATTCATTCAATATATGTAGAAAGTTAGGCGTTTGTATAAAGTAAAAAATCCCCAGCGTTGAGCAATTCGTCGAAAACAATGTCCTTAAAATGTTGGTGGAAACTGTTTCTGTCGCTAAATATGTTGCGTAAAAATCTTCCACTTTGGCAACTGTTGCATGAGCATTGAGGACAATCACGCAACAATTGATGCAAGTTACGCACATGTGAATTTTAGGCAACTGTTGTCCAAAAAAGCCAATTTCGTGAGCTGTTCAGGCTCGCGTTCTTGCGCGTCCTCGCGTCCTAGGACCCCCTTATTTTCTTGTTGGACGATAATGACGCGTAAGTTTACATATTGAACTTCACTAACGGGTCCCAATCGAAAATAAGGGACCCCTTAAATCTGACGATGTATGGACGTGGAAACCTTAAGACATTCTGAAAATTGTCAATCTCCATCCTGTGCCTACATTTTAAATGTATTAATGTCCGAAAAGATAAATACAATGCAAATCCTGTATTTTTAAAAGTTGTTAAACACACTAAATCGCTTCAGAATTGCTTCCGCAAAAGTTTCAAGCGATTTCCAAAACATTCTATATATAAGTATCTTCTACTGATTAACATGGACACGACATATGTATATGAGTTACATGATCTTACGCTAGTGTGCGTATCTGTGTTAGCGACTGTTTGTCTCTAAAAAAAATTGACCATTTTCAAAGGCTCAAACTTCAGGACCCTATTTCTGGGGGACCCCTTAAATTTAGTTTTTGCAGTCCTTTAAGGGTCCTGAAAAATGCAAATGGGACTCCTCACATTTTTGAGCCAGTGCTACCCCTGGAGCTGTTGCATACTTGAACAACTATTGAGTGAATATAATTGCCTAACTTTTGAGTAACTAGAATTGTTCAACTGTTGGTGAAAACATGTTATCCAACGGTGTTGGGCAAATTTTACTTAACAGTTGAGCGGTTGCATACTTGAACAACGTTGTGTAAAATGTTGAGTAAATATTTAAGCAACCTTTTTGCAGCGCAGGACCACAATTAGATTTATTCTGTCTTGGCATCCAAAACGGAATATACTGACAAATAGTTTAAAATTGCCATCCTTGTTTGACATATATTTGTTTATGAATATCATTTCAACGGTGTTATAGCGACGTCACTTGCGATGAATATTGAATAGTCGATTTCTATAGCCCAAAAATACACGACATGGACATATACTGAATAGTTCATGTCATTTGATCTATTTTGCACCAAAAGAATCACATAAATATGTTTATGTATTATATAATATGGACTATTTATACCTTCATACCCAGATAGCAAGGCTACGTTTGGCATAACACCATTGATAAGAGATGTCAGATATTATGTAAAGCCTATAGTTTAATAACATGGTAAAATAAATTACAGATTCACTACAGAACGGGAATCGTGTATGGAGCTCTGCTGCATCGCCTAGAATTCCCATTACAAGTTACCGGTTCACTACTGGGAGGAAGTGATGTATGTAGCTCCGCTGCATCGCCCAGAATTCACATTATTTTGCCTACCGCGTGTTGCTATACAAAAATGCTCAATATATAATAAAAACTTGACACAAATAAAATACCCAACATATGGCTATATTTGATAAATTAAGCAACAGTTGCTATACAAATATGCTCAATATATGATGAAAACAATTCACAAATTAAGCAACAGTCACAAAATGCCCAACAAATGGTTAATTAACAATACCCAACTGTTGTGGGCAGTTCCAAGCAAAATAGGACATTACAAAATAATTGAAAACAAAACTGTAAATTTACAATTTAAAGTACTACCATCACATATTTAGTATCAAATGAAAGATATTTACAAGCTCTTTCAAATGAGCTGTTTTTCTTTTTAATTGATATACATTAAGTATGATTTTTTTTTTTTTAAACCTGATTTTTGGTAAAATGTTGTGATTTTTTTCAGAAAAGTGCCCATTTGTAGCACCCTTCTCTGACCCCTTCTTATGCTTTTATATAAATTGTGTTGCTTTAAGTTGCTAACTTAGGGCTTACATTTTCATGAATTTACATGTTTAACATGATTTTGTTTTTTCTTATGTATTTTATTATGAATTTTGCATTGTGGACAAAACGTCATTCCGTAACGGTCATTCCGTAACGCTCTCATTCGTCGGTCTTAACGTCATATTAAAAAAAAAATTTAACCAATTTTAACCAGGAAGTTGTCATATTATAGGTAAAGGTATACAGAATGACCCAAAAGTCAATACAACATGATACCTTTCTAAATTTCACTAAGTTTTATCAATGTCTAAATGACTAGAAAAATCATGTCCATTTTGTGTCATTCCTTAACGGCAATTATAAAAATCAATATTTCATTAATTAAAAATATGATGGTCAAAATTTGTACCATATCTGAAAGTGTTTAGTAGTTGCTATTAAAATATGTTATTAGTTTGGTGAGAAGTATTAAACTTGTCAAGATATTATGATTTCAAACATCAAAATGCTTTGTGATTGTCATTCCGTAACGCTTGGAACTGCCCTTGTGTAATTAAAATTGTGCAACTGCTGAGTAACTGGAATTGTTCAACTGTTGGTGAAAACATGTTATCCAACGGTGTTGGGTAAATTTTACGCAACTGTTAAGCGGTTGCATACTTCAACAACGTTGTGTAAAATGTTGAGTAAACATTTAAGCAATCTTTTTGCAGTGTAATCGTCTAAATCATAAGGGTGTCATAATTTTACAGTATTACGCTCTCCGCAATGCGCTCCCTATGGAAATTAGCACAGACTCCTGATGACAATACCAAGACTCCTGACAACAGCGGAGAAGATATTTGTTTTAATTCAGTCTCTATTAATATTAGTAGTACAAACAAATGTTTTAGAAAAGCAATGATTAATACTATGTATGTTCCTCCTCTGTGTACAAACTTCTGGTCACTGAGGTTCCCCGATTACTTTTTCAATTGGACCCACATTTGGCTCGCCACTCCACAGTGCACCGATGAAGCGAGGTTGATCTCATCAAATTGGAAAATCCTTCACAACATTTATCCCACTAGTTTACTACGATACCTGTATGTTCCATCGACAATACCAATTATCTCCATAACCGTTCAGTCCAAACGTCGCTGCATTATTATTGGGTATTAAATATGAAGCGTGACAGCTTTTATAATCTGAAATAAACAATAGCCAATTATATAGAATTATTATATCGCGTGTTGCAGATAGTATAACAATAGGCCGAGTGTGGTTGGGCACAAGGATTCTGACTCTTACAATCTATTGTTTGATTTACTTCCTTGAAAATCATCGTTTAATACAACAGGATACTTAAATTGTCATTTGGCATTTAACCTTTGACTTAAGCTTACCATTGAAGCTATGAAGCTGATAAGGCGTTTTTATGAGAAAACCTTTCCAAAATGTATAAACATGTTAGTAGGCTATACCCCGACATTGGAATAGGGTACGGAAAATACATTATATTAGCTCCGTAGTTTCATAAGAAATCAGGACTCTTTACACATGTTCAAGAAATCTGTAAAAACATATTCGTATCCAAATGTCGTGTAACTTTTATCATATTGTACTTTATACAGGGTGTCCCAAAAAAATGTTAACATTCCGGGCACATAAGATATCTTAAAAGGACAGGAACACACGGGTCTAATCTTGCTGTATCATGAAAGCTGAGTAAATAAGCTTTCATTTGCATTTTATTGCGTTCCAATTGGTTATTTAGAACGGGAGATATGCTTCAGCAAACATGAGGAAGCAAAATCGGCTTGGTCCAATCCTCTCAGTATGAAAGTAAAGCTTTTAAAATGCACGAAGCAAGAAGCAACATGATTAAGTCACACATCAGTTAATCTCTTCTTTGTTTTTTTAAACGCATTCTTTCGATTCTTTTCAAGCTTAAAAGACATAAATAAATATATTCCACATAAATTATATAGGTATTTTGTCATGAGTTTAAGTTCTATACTCTTTTTCCATGTGCAATGGGTAGCTGTCAGTAAAGCAGTCTTTAAAATTGAAATTGAAACATTTCATGTTCTTTGTTGAAATGGTCCATCCAATTAAATAAATTAACTAATATTGCACTGAAATAAAACTAGTATTGCACTGAAATTAACCATAAATCAATGTAAGCTTGAAAATAATCGAAAGAATGCGTTGAAAAGAACAAAGAAGTGATTAACTGATGTGTGTGTGTGACTTCATCATGTTGCTTCTTGCTTCATGCATTTTAAATACTTACATACTGAGAGGATTGGACCAAGCCGATTTTGCTTCCTCATGTTTGCTGAAGCATATCTCCCGTTCTAAATAACCAATTGGAACGCAATAAAATGCAAATGAAAGCTTATTTACCCAGCTTTCATAATACATCAAGATTAGACCCGTGTGTTCCTGTCCTTTTAAGATATATTATGTGCCCGGAGTGTTAACATTTTTTTGGGACACCCTGTATGATGTTTGTTTGTTCATTATCCTTTTGTTCCATTGGGTTTGCTTTTCTCACGCGCTTTGATCTTGATGAAAAGGCGCTTATAAATGCTCATTTGTATTGTCTTGTATTGACCTTTGTTTTTATTCTCATCGAGTCAATCTTGAGATTATAAACCACGGCCTTGTATGGCCGCATCATGGCCTGATCTGCATCGACGTTTAGGACATGAACAATGAACCTAAAACAATCATAATCGCCCTCACCAACACCTACTCCAATCATTATTAGCAGGTGCACATTGGAACAACAAACACTCTTAAAAGAACACGGTCAAATTATGCAAAGAACCAAAACTGTGCACAATTTGATCCCGTTTTTATGTGCATCCTCAGTCAAGATGACCCCGTTTTTTAAGACTTTCCATGCGGCTGTTGCTTTTTTTATATATAAAACAGAATTTTCAGAAACCCCAACCACCTTGCAAGGTCTATTCAAAGGATTACTGAATAAATACTAGGCATGTTTATACTTATTTCAATGCATTTTACACGGTGATTCCAAATAATATGGAAATGATATAAATTCAACGATTTCGATATTTTTGAAATATTTTGTGAAATATTTGGAATGTCGTCTAAGGCCACAAAAACTCGGTATTGTATTGATGCAGGAAAGTGTGTGAACGTGCACTATGGTGCAAATAAAAGGGTGGAGTTTTTTGGAGTTTAAATGTTAATTTGTATGCAAACGGTTTAGGGTTGAAAAGCGAAAATGCAACAATTGCACAAATTGACGGGTACACGTTACCACCCTCAAGTGAAAACGGGCTCTAGTTCCGGAGCTGATCGTTGAACAGATGTTAAAATCCATATAAAAACCTGCCAAACATGATGTCGCTACCTTACCAGCCAATATCACCCCTGAACAATATCTTGATTCCGTTTCACTTCCTTCACACCCTTCTTCGTCACGAAATCTGTCACGTACTTGTTGCCCAGGTTCACATACCCCATCACAGGAACTCCACGTTCCCCAATTAGCCCATGGTGCTGTAAGGATAAACGGGAATATCGTATGGTGAGTCATGATTAGTGGGGGTCCCAAAGAATACTAATCTCTAGAAGTTGCACTGGCCCCAAAAATCCGGGGCGAATATAGTTATTGCGACATTGCCATAGTCATGACAGTAATTAAAATGCAACGCAAGCCATTGCAGATGAAACTGCGCTGCGTTGTTCAATGCGTTTTGCGTTAGTGTATAGGGCTGCGCCGGATTGCAAATATTCAGCAACGCAACAGATTCACACCATCAAAAGAGACGCATCGGACGTATGTATGCATTTGACAGCTTGTCTGGCGAATGCAAAATTTGCCTTTTGGGACACCCTGTACTTTCGGTTGGTCACACTTTTTGGGGATGAATTGAGAGCATTGTAATTTAAATCACCCCCTTATCGACCAACTCGCCATACACTACCAAAACCCTATTGTATATTTCACGGACATAAATTATGCTAATGAGCTCATTAAATGACGTCACTCACATCATCGGGTTTTGCCGATGATTGAAATCCGTTGATTGAAATTCTAGGTCGAGTAAAATGATGTTCTTATTTGTTGTCTGTGAGCTTTTCTGATTTTTTTCCCGTATTGGAGTATTTTTTTATTGAAAATAGACAGTTCAAATTAAACGTTGGTTCCAAGTTCAAGTAACAGCACATGTATTAAAGGCGACAGCAAAGGCAATATGCAAGCAACATTTGAGAAAAAACGATGCCCGACTTTGCAAGAAAGTGTACGGGGAAGTGTACGGGTGAACATGACAAACCAAAACAGCCTAGTAATAATCACCTCCGTGGCGCAATTGGTTAGCGCGTTCGGCTGTTAACCGAAAGGTTGGTGGTTCGAGTCCAGCCGGGGGCGTTGTTACTTTTTGCATTTAATGCAGATCGACAAATCACAGTAAAAATATAATATTGACAAAATCACAGACCACTTACACAAAAATCGCATCTGCGCATGCTCCTGTCGCGATCGAAATCTACCACGCAAGCAATGAGAGAGTTTTCATAGTGCCATATGCGGTTGACTGCCCATGCGTGGCTGTGTACCGAGGTGTATAGTCGTCTGGTTGTGACACCAGCCAATCAAAGGCTCTCTATTCTTTCGCGGTTTTTTCGGTTGCGCTTTGCTTGTCACATTTTCGGTTGAGATCATCAGGGCTAGTTGGTAAATTTCGTGCTCTACGCTAAATACATAATTCATTGCTGGGTCGATGGGTGGTTATCACGCATTGGAAAAAATTTCAAGAGTTTAACATCTACTGTGACTGTTGGGTTGAACCAGCATTCTTCAATTTATTCCTTGGTATTATATGCCATGACTTGGATTTGGCGAGGTAAGATTGATTTTAAAATTGTACATCTTGAAATATCATTGTTTTTAGGGTTTAGTGTGTCCACTATTGGCATGATGCGTTCGGTCGTTTAAATATGTGATATGGTTTATTTACGTGCGTCCGGTGGTTACCTTCATCATCTGTTCATCGGAATTGTTAAATTTTTCATGGTGTGTGCATAAAATGTGTAAAGTTTAATCTTCTGGGCACAACTTTTGCCCAGTAATCGCCTTTAAAAGTTAGTTTTAATATTGTGGTTTTTTTTGCATTAATATAAATTTGCAGAATTGTTTGTTGATTATGTTCTCTCTTTTTTTGTCTTATCGTGAAATACCTCCTGCCGAGTACAACGGCATCATGTAGCGTGAATTTGCCAGAGACATCGAATGCTTCCGCCATTTTGTTGAGGCTACCTGTACTTCCTACCATACGTTGCAAGGGCCTAAATCGCCGATGCTATCTTCTACAGGGAATCCAGGCGCAACTGCTTTTGTGCTAATAATTGTCAACATTTATTCGGTGAGCAAGTTATATTTTTCCACACATCAGTATCATGTCCTGAAGCCCCGCTCACTTTCCTACACCATATGTGTACCATATTGCATCCTTAGATCTATTGGTCCAATATTTTGGCGAATTGGTGTGAATATTGCATTGTTTGTTTTTTGGTGATATGAAATTATTGTTCGTTTTGGTAATCATGATAAATGAGCCACTGCTCATTTGTATCCAGGGATTTCCTTGATGCGAGTCATGCGCCCGGTCGCAATATTATTTTCCGTAAACTACTTGTGAATATGGGTGTAACTCATTCTTTATCGCGTGTACATGGCTCATTTACCCCTTGGGTCAATATCTAGTTTTCGTCCTAATTGTGCAAGATTGATTTCCGTTCAATGCGTTGTATTTTATTTCCCCCGTGCATTCATACGTTTTTAATCGCCTAATCTTTGGTTTAATGGTGTATTTTTTCTTTTGATATATTACACATTTTCTATAACTGTAGCTGCGTTCAGACAGGCGTAAATTCGTATAGAGTAAGATCGGATTAACGATTGTCCATGTTAAACTTGCGAGTAGTGACCGTGTGGACGGCACCCGTGTTAACTAATCCGACCTTACTCCGAACCGATTTAATCCTGAGATTTCTCAGGAGTAACGCGCTTAACACGAGCTGCAGTTAGGATTAGCACGCCCGTGTGGATGCACTTAACACGACCTGTGGTCACAGGTCACTAATAGGTATATCAAATAAGGTGGGATCGTTTCAAAAAATCCTTAAAATCGTGATACGTGTCTCTATTTTAAATAGAAGTTGTCAAAAAACATAACATTTTTGGTATCATATTAAAGACAATTTATCCAGCTACCGAATAAAAAAAGAATTAAAGCCACATGTTTAGCAACAGTGAAGTTATCAATCTAAACGTCGAGTGAGTCAAGGGTGGGATCGGTGGATGAGGAGCCGGTGGATGAGGCGCCCATAGGTTTGTACACAAAATAGCGGAAAACTAGAACTTTTGAAATTGATACCATAATTTTAAAAGTATACATAGGAAAGTTTTCAAACTTCACATATGTGTTAATAACATGTGCCTGCTACTATGAATACTAATATTGAATTGTTATCTAGACATTCTCTACTAGAATATGATGTTCAATTCAGGGAGTGTTTTAATGTAAAAAATACACAGTTTTATTCATTTTATTGATTAAACAATGGCCAAATCGCAGTCTCTCTATTTCATTTGTGTGACTCTTCAGTCCTTTTCTACCCTGGGTAGTAAAACATTTAACTAAAAAAGCCAGAAGTGTTTCTTGACAGAATTGTTCATAGATTTATGAAAAATTTGCTATTTAGACCTATTTTGGACCACCCTGTATTCAAAATAAAAGGAACTTTAACGATATTCATGTAGTTCATTTTGATAACCATTTTCTTTTAAATTAAATGGTCCATGCTAACTAAATTTCATAGAATATTATATACAAACATTCATTTTATGCATTATTTCATCATAATTTTAGACACCCTGTACTTTTCCTGTGTACATTTGGGCAAATGATTCTTAGCAAATTTGGTAGCAAATTTGGTAGCACCTTCTGCGGTTGTTCTGATTTTGGTGACTATTTTCAGCTAAACCCTAATTGTACAAACTATCAAACTATTTTGTGAGGAGCAAAAACGATCAATTTTTTTATGTTCCACCCTGTAAAAATTGTACACACCCTGTATAATTTGATTCTTTTTTGCAAAAATAAAAAACCTTGAATCTTAAGCTTTCCAACAATATATAGTTTGTGGGTCATTAAGTATGTAAAACTTAAGTTTTGTCCCGTTTAATCAGAATTGGTGCATTTCTCAACATTATTAGAAGTGAAACTTTTTTTTGGACCAGTTTGTGACTTCTGACCCTCTGGCGTAAACCTTCGCCAATGATGTAACGATGCCACAAACGCATCCGATGCTGTTCATCCCTATCAGATCGTCTGCCTTGAAAAAATACCGCTGTTGCTATCAGCATAGGCATTAAATCTTGTATACCACAATCCGAAAAGAAGCAAAAAAATAGTAACAAAAAGAGAAATTTCGATCTTGAATTCATGTTTACAAGCGAGCGATAAATAAACCTAGCTGGAATAATCCGGTGGGGTGGGGGGGGGGGGGGGGGCACTGACATTGGAAAAGGGTATAGGTATGTGCCGCGCTGAAGACACCCCTTTTCACCCTCTGCTGTTAGCTCTTATGACCCCCCTGTTGAGCCTGCATCAGTTCTTAAGACCCTTTATTGAAAATTCAAAAATCGCAAAATGTTGCGTTCCAACAAAGCCCCAATTCTACGAAAATTTGCGTTCTTGCTAATCAAAATTGAACTGTTGGCCATTTCTCAAGGCCTACTTTTTTGAAATAATCAGTTCTTAAGACCCTAATTTTCGTCATAAAATCCACTCAGTTCAGTTCTGTAGCCCCCTTTTTGAGACTCTGGGCGGCACACCCCTACCCAAAAAAAGTCCCCCCCCCCCCCCACCGGGAAATAATCGAATAAAGGAACCGACAATAAGGAAATAACGGAATAAATCGTATTGTAAACTGGAAACCAATGCTTAGCACCAGGCTGCCGAACACGGGATTCGAAATAATCAGAACTCCGATATTTACCGATATTTACTCCTAAGCCCCCTGCGATGGTCGTGTTAACTTTGTCGGAAAACTTAAGAGTAACGTTGTATTTAGTACCGTGTGGACAACTGTCCGGAGTAGAGGGATTAATTGTGGAATTTTAATTGCTGTAGGGTCTAAATTTACGCCGATCATTTATGTCCGTCTGAACATGCCTTGTGATGTTGTCACATATTTAATCAATGCTGGTTGGAAGGTACACATCTGGTTATTGATTCGGGCATCTTCGTCCTTTCAATTGGCTCATTCATATTGTAATCCTTATTCATTCATGGTTTTTGAGTGATATTCTCTCTATATTGAATAGGCCTAATTCGTCTCGTATCCTCGCACCTGTTGAATTGGGGGATTACCGTTCTATTTCATAAACCGTGGACTTATCAGATAAGTCCATGATTAAACCATGCATCATGGGGTAGGAAAATAATTATCTAATGTAATTTGACCATTTAATTTGCGCACAGATCTATAACGTCAATTTAAATAAATTCTCGTATGTCTTAACTTGTGCTGTTGGGGCCGATCATTATAATAATAATTAAAAATAATCGGATATGTTCAGTGGCAGTTATTGTATGATATGATTGAGCGTCTTTCCAATAATATTAGAGCAGTGTACAGTAATGAGTACACACTTTTAACACTGGCAATAGTTAGATGATGGATTTTTAAAACAAATATTGTTATGATTCTGCTAGTGATTTTGATTAGGCCTACTTTTTGATTGTGACGATTCTTTTATTCAGTGTTTGGTTATGTTTGATTATGATTGCAGTTTTGACGTAATTATGGTTAACTTATGGTTGTGATTAGGTGAGGACTTAAATGTTTTTAGGCAACATCATTTACTGATATAGCGCTATATTTGTAGTGGTGTGTTTGTGCATTTCACTATCTTCGGTATAGGCCTAGTTTTTGGTTGTGATTTTTTCCCCTTGTGAAGGGTGGTTTTTCCACTTGACTTATTGTTACGTGATATTTCTGTCGTTGTGTGTGCAGTAATGGTGTGGCTGTGTAATATTGTTGTGCAGTGCACAGCAATTCTTATTGCTTGCCTAGTATATTCTCCCTTGTTTTTTTCCCCTCACCAGTTGGTTAGTTTAGTTTTAGTTTTTATTTCCAAGTACTTGAGGCCATCGGTCCAAATACACAAACTATTGCCACGTTTGGTATGATTTACCATTATCAAATTCTTAGTAATGTCAGTACGTCCAGGTAAATAAATAACAATAACATTGATTTTATAACGATTATAACAACGATTGTCTCCCATTCAGGTTTCTGTATCTCTGGGTGAAAGCGTTGTAAACATAAAAAGCATGTGATTTGAGGGCGTACACGATTAAGACTCGATGATACGACCCGATGGTGGATATGGTGGTGATTGTTTACAATAATGATTCAATCAGTCAGTCAATGATTTTTTTTTTTACTGCACTGTTACCAGGGATCTGAGTGATAGTGATGTGGTTATGTTTGTGATCGTCTATGTTGAAAAAAGTAATAATGCGAATTGTGTCCTGTGTGTGTGTGTGGGGGGTGGGGGGGGGGGGGGGGGGGGGGGGGGTGTGGGGGGGGGGTATTGTTACGTGAATATGATTATTTTTGTTTGCAGTCGGGATTTTGATAACGGTTGTGATCGTGTGTGTGATTGTGGGTATGATTGTGATTGTGTGGGTTTTTTAGAATTATGATGGTGATTATAATTTTTTGTTTGTTTATGATTGTGTTGGTACGATAATGATTGTGATTGATCGTGTTTATGCGGTATTTCGAGATTCTGATTCTGATTCTATTCTTTTTACATATACATTTTTTAGTATAATTACTCGCAGATTTGAAGTGTCTGTGTTCGTGGTGACGTTTCATTTTCATTTTTTGCAATATTTTTCATGACATGGCATTGTTCAGATCAAGTATTCCGATTATTATTTTAATTCTATTTAGGCGAATTATGAAGTATGAGTGCGTTGTGTTTGGGAATGTGATTATGATTATGATCGTGATTGTGATTTGGATTATGATTATGATTGTAATTTGAATTATGATTGTGGTTTGGATTATGATTATGGTCGTGGTTATGATTGTGCTTTTGGTTATGGTTATGATCGTGATTATGGTTTTGGTTATGAGTGTGATTGTGATTGTGAAAAAGAAAAGAAAAAAGTTGTGACTTATTGTGATTGTGATTGTGATTATGATTTTGATTATGATTGTGCCTGTGATTGTGTCCGTTATAATGAGTTTGATTGTTTCTGTGATATGAATTCGACTGTTGGATTATGATCATAATTTTCAAAGTGATTATGATTGTTATGGTAATTATGTTTGTGATTGTGATTTTGATCATAGTCGTGATTGTACTTATAATTATGATTGTATCTGTTTGTGCGTGTGACTATGATTTTGATTGTGCCTTATCTATCCCCCGCACTCAGTTGGTATATCTTGCTAGTATGCATAATGTTACGATTGTATGACGTTTGGGGCTTGATAGTGTGTATTGTGTGTGTGTGTGGGGGGGGGGGGGGGGGGGGGGGTTATTGTTACGTGAATATGATTATGTGTGGGTAGTCGGTGTCGTTACTGTTGGTGGCTGCGAGTGTGATTTGTGGTTTTTTAAATTGTGATTGATGGTATGATTGTGTTTGCGATTTTTAATTGTGGTTGCGATTTTATTTGTGGTGCGTTTAGGATTAGGATTGTGATTTGATGGTGATTAGGATTACGAGTTCTCAAACCTTATGCTAGAGCGTGCATTTGTTCCGGGAAGGGGAGGAATTGCAGGACCAATACTATGAATGTTTGTACTTACGTCAATGCAATCATCATGGTGGTTCCGAATATGGTAATGAATTTTAATTATTTTTTGAAACATGTTAAATTTCAGATGATTTGTCTGCAAACGCCTGCCGCATGGAAAGTATTAATATTGATTGATGTTTGCTGTATTTGATCATATCTAATATATGTTTATTAATTGCAGTTTAAAACTGTTCGTCCAATGAATTAATTATTTAAACTTTTGATCTACGTACATTATTATAATGGATCAACCAAGAGTTTTACACATGTTAAAGGGAATACAGATTGCTTGCAGTGAAACAGCAGCAGTTGTTGCTGTCGTACATGTCGTAGGCCTATTATATACTTTATAGGAGGGTCATTATTTCAGTAATGTGTTGGAGGCTGCGCCTTCAATGGTGATACAAACTGGGATTTGTACATGGTTACAATATTGTATTACATGTATGAACCTACACTTCAGGATTCAGACAATCAGCCCTCGTTGTACATCAATTGAACTATTCTGATCTACGGCTTTGGCAAGCATTTCACATTATAAAGCTCTATAAACAGTCGCAATATAAATATGCTGGGCATAAAGGCTGCTTTCATGATTCGTAAGGGGCATCATAATAAATGACCATGGGTATTGTTCATCTTCAATTCTGAAGTAAATTATATCCAAATGAAATTCTTCAACACTACTGTGTATCCCTTTAAGCATCAGTAGGCGGATAGTATGAATAGTTATCTCATTTTGTTTGTTTTGAACCATGTAAAATGTTATGAATGTCAAGATATATTATCATTCGCTTGATACAACATGACGCTTACATTTACATACGAGACACAATTGTCAATTTCATAAGGTATGATGAATAAATGATCATATCATTATGGTCAAAGCAATGTCGGCCTATTCTGTAGGTATAACTATACGCACCATTGGTGTTTTTAGTATTATTGATGAATCATTTAGTTATCTAGCACGTAAATCGGTATTTTTGTCGAACTATTTACTTGGGCTTGCCCAATTTTGTTTTTGTTTGAAATAATCCTTACAGTAACGTTCTGGATCGTTGGTGATGGCTGTTGTAGCTATATACGCTGGTGACCCACAGCCCGTGTGAGTGCCGAGGTAACCCGTTAGCAGTGAGGCGTTGTGTCGGAAGTACTAAAGTGGCATGGACCAGGAGGCCGACGACGCTCAATCTGTTTGTAGACATTGAATCATATGATTTTCTTGTAAACAGCAATAATGCTTTGTGAAAGAGGTTGTTCCAAATTGCTATTGTGCAAATTGCCATTGGTGGGTCGTTTCTGAGCACTCCGGTATAGACATTGAATGCCTTGGTAATGAGAACATCCAATCCAGCTAATCAGGCAAATCGTTGCAAGTTGCCTTTGGTTGGTTTATTCTGAATATTTCACTATGACTGATCAGTAAATGCCGTATCAATGAAATCGTTGTGCTATCAGGCACATTGTTCAAATGTTGATTGAGTTTAAGCCATTTATTGATTTCTAATTGTTACTTCATCGTATGTCGTTAGTCATGAGTCACTTATCCTAATAAGTGGTACATTTCATTCATATTGGTCTATTGAGAATTCAACACCGAATTGGCACGGGATAGTGTAGCAGCGGGTTTTTTTAAAACGGAGCCAAATACTACGTTTCTCGTTTTCTCACTGAGTTTTTCGAGTTTTGCGCAGCCGGCTACTATCAGTTGAATTCTTAATGGTTGTCCCACATCGTGTGTCCTGTTTGGGCGTCCGTCAATCGGTATGTTTGGTTTGTTTTTGAAAAAGGCGGGGGGGGGGGGGGGGCTGTCAAGTGCCCTCCTGCAGTCGGTCCCTTGTGTGGCGTGAAGTGGGGGTCGGGCGGGGGCATTTTCCGCGTCACCACTGATTGCGGTGACTGAGTCTTCCGTTGCTGGGCTCATGGGAAATGTTTTCGCCCCGGCTCCCTCCGGCAGCTATTTCTGTCATGTCAACCTTGTGTTCGTCGTGTACACCGTTGTGTTCCTTGTATATGTCATGTCTACCTCGTCTTCGTATATCCTGTTGTCCATAGTAGTAAATGTTATAAATTAATGTGTAAATGTCATATTAAAGTCGTGGTGATATTTGATGAGTATGTCGTCGTCATAACCCATATAAATTGGGTATGTTCTACAATAAAACTGTTCCAATATGGTCTCAGCCCAGTCCTGCAAATTCCTATCTCGTGTTTGTCTTATTGGTGTTTTACGGGGTGGCATCTAAGGGCAAGTATGCATTTGACAGCTTGTCTGGCGAATGCAAAATTTGCCTTTTGGGACACCCTGTACTTTCGGTTGGTCACACTTTTTGGGGATGAATTGAGAGCATTGTAATTTAAATCACCCCCTTATCGACCAACTCGCCATATGCGGTTGACTGCCCATGCGTGGCTGTGTACCGAGGTGTATAGTCGTCTGGTTGTGACACCAGCCAATCAAAGGCTCTCTATTCTTTCGCGGTTTTTTCGGTTGCGCTTTGCTTGTCACATTTTCGGTTGAGATCATCAGGGCTAGTTGGTAAATTTCCCTCCCACCCACCCTTTGTGCTTGCCTCTGGGGATGGAGGAGGTCATCAGGTATACTGTTTGGCACCTGGTGCTGGTTAGGTTAGGGGGAGTTGGGAGGTATCCCTCATGTGCTATGTTGGAGGGGGGTCCTGATTGGTCCTTCATCCTTCCACACCCCCTGCCTGCTTGCCGCAATGAGATCCCTCTTATAGTCGGTCCCTTGTAAGGCGTGAAGTGGGGGTCGGGCGGAGTCGGGCGGGGGCATTTTCCGCGTCACCACTGATTGCGGTGACTGAGTCTTCCGTTGCTGGGCTCATGGGAAATGTTTTCGCCCCGGCTCCCTCCGGCAGCTATTTCTGTCATGTCAACCTTGTGTTCGTCGTGTACACCGTTGTGTTCCTTGTATATGTCATGTCTACCTCGTCTTCGTATATCCTGTTGTCCATAGTAGTAAATGTTATAAATTAATGTGTAAATGTCATATTAAAGTCGTGGTGATATTTGATGAGTATGTCGTCGTCATAACCCATATAAATTGGGTATGTTCTACAATAAAACTGTTCCAATATGGTCTCAGCCCAGTCCTGCAAATTCCTATCTCGTGTTTGTCTTATTGGTGTTTTACGGGGTGGCATCTAAGGGCAAGTGCTTTAAAACGTTGCGTGAAAATGTGAAAATGAGACGCCCTGCGCCATACGCCTTGACGACGAAATCGAACACAAACATACCAAATACGCCAAGATCGGTCAAAGTTCGTTAGTGTTCGGCCTGTGGTGGGTCCCATATTCTTCAACAAAATAGCAAATGATATCTTTCAAAATTACGGATCTAATGCTCACCGCACTCAAACAAATTCTTCAATGTCTGTAATGCTGATTATAGGTCAATAAATGCGTATGTGTTGTTTCGAGAGAAATTAGACAAATCAATGCACGCGCGCTGATGTTGATGTGTGAATAATGGCACGACCCCGCAGGGGGAGTGCTATTGTGAGCATATCAACATTTGCGGAAGTGCCTTGATTTTTACAATTTTTCGAGAAACAAAACATACGCATGCATTGACCTAATTCATACACGACACTATACAAATCAAAATTCACAATTTGAGCATAATTTTGATTTATGTAAAAATGAATAAAACATGTTAACAAGTTTGCTATCACCCGCAGTGAAAATCGGCGAACCCGAGATTCCTGAACAACGAATCAAAACAAAGCGTGTGGTGCTCGCAGTGAACGGCGCACACGCGGAGTGCATTAGACACTTTCAATGCACTCCGCGTATGTTAGTTTCCTGTTTTCTGATTGGGTCGACACTACTAAGAGTATATGAATTTTATTCAATAAATATGCAGTAGGGATCAGTGGCGTAGCCAAGGGGGGGCAAGGGGGGGCAGCTGCCCCCCCTGTGGGGTTCTCTGCCCCCCCTGTTGCCCCCCCTGTGGGAAATGTCAGTTGAAATAATTTGGGACTAACCTATTCACAACACAAGGAAATTCAATCCTCAATTTGGTTGTTGCCCCCCCACCAAAATTCCCGGCCCCCCCTTTGCCCCCCCACTGAGAAAAACCTGGCTACGCCACTGGTAGGGATACATCGCGTGGGCCTGTAGAAGGCAGTCATTGAAAACACAAAAATCCACCCTAGTTTTTCGAATGAAATGATAACCAAATAAACCAATAATAGAAATGTTCACACGCTGAAAGAAACACGCTGTGATTTCAAATCATAAAGCAAATGGCGTTTTTGAATTTCAAAATTTGCTGTGATTTCGAAACATAAAAATAACGTTAAATGTCTGTTATTCAACTCTAGAGGGCGTCGTTCTACATTTTTGATAAAACGAAGTGACGGTGACCAGCATTTGTTTGCTCTAAAATAGCAAAGGATGTGTTACATGTAGGTCCAAAAAAGTGTTTTTCACTCAAGGAATGTTTTATTAAAGGCATATTATGTGATCTTTTCCAATTAGCGCCCTCTATCATTGATTTTTACTATGAAAGTAGATTTTCTTGCAGATTTGCATTTTTGATCATAAATCATAAAGATCTTCTAAGTTACAGATCGATACGATTCCTAATTACTTCAAAATCATGGTTTGAAAAATAGATTGTACCGAGCGGTACAATCTATTTTTCAAATTTTACTCGAAATTCACTCTTTAAACCGTGATTTTGAGATTATTATGAATCGTATCGCTCTGTAACTTGGAATATATTTATGATTTATGATTAGAAAAGTAAATCTGCAACAAAATCTGCTTCCAATTTTTTTTCGAGGATTGAGGGCGTCCCGTGGAAAAGATCACATAATATACCTTTAATTGAAAACCCCATTGTCTTAACACTGGAGACATTGCCAAATTCCCAAATAGGCCTATTGTCGTATTTCAGAAAACACATAAATATTGTTTGTAAATATTGTTATTTTCTTCTTTAAAACAATGTATCGTATAGATTTTAATTCAATTTGATACCAAAACAAGCCTTTCACGCACACAAACATTTCACAACTCAGTGATGATGGAGAGTATTTTCAATGGGAATGTTAGTACTTTTCCACTATTTTCTATAAACACTATATTGCTAAATGTTTTGAATTTCCTGAAAAAAGTAGCATGTTCAGTTTTTACAAACAAGGTTTCATATAAAAGGCAACACTATGTTAGATAAAAATCCGGAGAGAATTACTAATCAATTCCTAAAGTGTCAAGGTCATAGCATTTATTTTCCCTCTTGTCAGCAGAAATTTTAGAAGGTGAAAATGTAGGGAACTTTCTGATTATCCTTGGTGTAAGACAGCACGGAGATAACCCAGCACACAATCCTCTATTGACGGATTAAATGATTTTACAGCTTTTAATCCTTTAATACGAAGGGTTGTTTACACTAGTATAACTTTTGAATATATTACTAAAAGAATACTAAACTTTCAAACACAAGAAATTTCAACGATTTTCGAATGTCCTCAAATATCAAATACGTAGAGTAGAGATTTATCCATGCTTATCTTTGCTGTGCTATGGTCTCAGTATAAAAAGTATAGTATACGTTAGGTCCCAGATACTGGTATACTAGTATCGTCGAATACTGGGACATATAGTTGCCGGTATCGCTTGATACTAGTACGATTTTATTGTTCCAGTATCGGTCGATACTCGAACGTTTTATATTAGTATCGGGCGATACCGGTACACATGCTATCGGTAGTGAATTGTCCCAGTATTGAACGATACTGGTACATAATTGTGTTCCAGTATCGCCCGATACTGGAACGTGTTATGTATGCCAGTATCGTCCGATACTGAACAAACAACGACTTTGTATCATTATCGAGGGATACAGGGCGTTCCAGTATTTACCGATACTAGTACAGTCCAGAATCTGTTTTTCTGCAGTGGTTTCCTTTGTGTTTTACTGGACTTACGTGGCGTCGTAATACAACCTCTCGTTTCCGTGGCATTTCCGTTACAAATGACTCCAGTTGAACTCTGACAACACTCTCTTACACGGGCTTGTTCTCCGGTACCACAGACAACATTTATACACATATCATTCCATGCTCCCCAGTTCGTCCACAATGCTGAAAAATGAAAATATCAGTGAATCAAATTTATATTAATAGGCTTTGTTGCAGGTTTTGATATGGCTATTTTAGAAAACATGCAGCCTCCCCCCCCCCCCCCTTCCCCTCCCCATCCCCTCCCATCTTATTACATCAAGAAAATCCAAGGCATATTTTCGAAAGTATGCTTGAATTACAGTATTCTCTATAATGTTACTATTATTATAAATATTCGAAGTTTACCGGAAAGTAAGCTGAAAATATAACCTGAATTACAAAATCCTCTATGGGGGGGGGGGGGGGGGGGGTCAAAAATGGTGCAAGATCTATAGGTTTCGTTTAGGTGTTCAATTGCAGAGCTAATAATAAAAACAAATAGAGCTGCGCCCATGGACATTTTTTACTTGAATTCAACTAAATTCGTCTTTATCGTTATCATTACGTCATAAACAACTTACGAATCATCCCGAAATATGTCGTACCCTCGGCTGCTACAAAATCATCATCACTCACACTGATCTGATTGTTCAGTTCACAGTCATGCGACGTGCCTTCAAAATTTACTGAGACACAGCCTGCGTCGCTAGCAGAACATCTTGATATGCAATCTATAAGAGAGCGCGTATGTGGGATAGTTCGTAAGACGTGACCCTCGGTGCGTTTATATCCTTTCCGCAAGATTCCTTTAAACTTTGAAGTACCATTGCACGATTGGGGCAATTCTGATGATGCGAAATATGGGCAAATGGATGTCCAAATGACGAAGATGATAACATAAGTAGTATCCATTATTGATTAGTGGTCATTTTTATTATGTATGTCGATATCAATTTGTTATCAATCATACAAACTGAATCACTGGTTTTGTAACTCCTTTGTCCAATTCGAAAGTGTACACCGCGGTGGGGTAAAGCGTTGAGCATACTCCACTACGCTCGAACTCTTTGCGCTCTCACATATGCGTAGTTGCTTCACCACAACAAAATGACGCAGCCTGATTGGTAAACGATAGCCAACGTTTGCGCTCAGCGTTGGAGCGTTGTGGAATCTGCTGAGCCCTTTATGATCCTTTTCTACTCATCCTCTATCTATATATTCGAACTGCAGGATCCCGATTAAAGAATACGACCAAATCACGCACGATTCTCTCAGTTTTTTTTGGAATGGCAATCTTTGCGTAGGAATTAACATGCTAATATTTGCAAAAAGAACGGATCGGCTGTCTTGATGAAAAGTGTTGCCAGCATTATTGACTCAATTACCACAATCGACAATATTGAATTTCAAGTAGAATGGACATTTCAAAACGAAGAACAAAATATACTTAACACTTTCCACGCAGCTGTTAGTTTTGCCATATTATACAAAATTGATTTTTTTTTCAGAAACCTTTCCCAATTTCAAAGGCTTATATCTCGAATTACTGAACCAATACTAGATATTTGTGTACTTATTTTAATGCATTTCTCATGGAGACCCCAAAATTGGTGTTGAAAGCCAATAATGGTGACTTTTCTGAAACATTTTGTAAACTTTAGGAACTGTCGTCTGCAAACAACTGCCGCGTGAAGAGTGTTAGCTATATTCGACAAAAGCATATGCACTCATACCCACGAACACCAATTATTTATTAGTTTTGGTTACAACATTCTTTAGAAATACTGCGAAAGATACTGCTTCAAATCAATCGATAAAAACGAATCCAGATAAGGGCAGCGTAAAATGAGTGATGGTTTCCAGTTTTTAATACGATTTATTCCGTTAAGATATACTACCGGGTTCCAAAGTATCGGCAATAAATTGTTTCCTTTTATTATGGTTATGAAATTCAATAATTATGACATTAAAACATTTTGTGACATTTTGAAATTGTCGTCTGCAGACGACTGCCACATTGGAAGTGTTAAAGAACAAATAAATCATAAAACCAATAACATGAATAGTAATTACTTCACTTAAATGTTGGAATATGACGATATTAATAATGATGATTTATGTAGACCAGCCCCGGGGACCAGCCCTAACTTACATTGACCTACTAAAGCGTGGCACTGGATTGAAGGTGAAAAGGAAGATTTGGAGAAATATCGTGGTTCGGGGAAATCACCCGACTTAACTCTTTACCTGACATAGACGCATGAATGCGTCAAAACGACCTTTTTACGCTTTACCCTATAACTCGTTAACCAAAAATCGAAAGTATGGCAAACTATACCTTTTTGGAATCCTTGTGCTCAGCCGAACAATTTGGTATGCCTTTTAGTGTAATTGAAGGCATTTGAATTTGTGTGCCCCTGTATCATGCTGTATGGCGGCCATTTTGGATTTTGGGCTTACAGTATATTTGTCGTGCTGATCGTACACGATTCTGGTCGTTGCGCCATAACCGAATAACCCACTACAGCAAATTTGGTATCAAAATGTTCAGAATTATAATGCCCAACTCTTGAAAGCATTTTGAAGGGCTCAAGTAGTATAGTTTTTATACAGGACTACTAAATATTTGTAAAAAAAGATGTTACAAAAATTGCATGCTGGGTAACGGTTCCAATGCAACTGCCACGATCGTCCGGTATCGTTGAAATTTTCACAGAAGTGTCCGGCCATTCATAAGCTTTCAGAATATATATAGTTTTACTACCCTACAGAGTCTCATATTCAAATCATAAGTTGATATTTACATGCATGTGCAAATTCACAATTTCTTCAAAAATTAATTTGTCAGGGAAAGACGGGCACTGAGAGATACGTATTGTAGAAGGTAGAAGAAATCTAGACAGCTGTGTTGGAAAGGAAGATTTGGAAAAATATCGTGGTTCGGGAAAATCACCCGACTTAAGGAACACTTAGAGATAAGTATTGGACAGCGCCCTCAATTTTACCGGACCTACGTAAATACTTGGGCATATACTAAGTACCATCTGAAAATCGTTTCCCTTAATTCGCCGTCAATTGCGTTCATGATTTGGTGATTTTGATGTAGATCACATCGAAATTATCAGCGCCACTCACCACATATATTGCTTCCACCAAATGTCTATCTAGCTAGAGCTATCATTTAACCATTTTCGCATACATTATTACTTCAGGGTTCCCCTGCGTACCTTATTTATAGAAATAATTCATTTTTTCCCTAATTTCGTTTTTCTCGGAAATCTCTCAATGCCCCTTTAAGTCAACTATATGTATAATAGTAAACACCAAGTTGACATTTTGGGCTGTAATCAGGTCACCCAACTGTCATGTTGTCACTGCTCAGATTCAGCAATTACAATAATTATCAGAACAAATGGTGAAAAAAACCCTTCATAATCTAACGTTCATAATGTTCATACTGATAAACAGTATTCACAATGTCAGTCAGAATTCCATTGAGATATAAAGCACCACAACTTCCCCTACAAAACATGTTATCCTAGCTATTTGGGCGACAAATTTGCGGATTGTGGCAATACTAATAATTTCAAAATATTACACAAATTACAGTAAAATGTCATCTGGCTATAATCACACCGAGAAAATTAGAAATAAAGTGAAGAGCGTTTCCATTAATTGATTTAGTGTTAGCATATTATTATTTATTTAAACAATTATTGACTTCCTATCACTTACACTCGTACCGCAGTGTAGAATTTATCCTCATAAATTATCCAATAAAAAAAATTCACAACCAATTAAAACCACTGCAATTAACTTTCATTGACCGTGAAAAGAATGCAGTTCGGGTGACACAAAACAATTGGGTTAGTGTGAGTAGCGTACCACTAGAGGGACAGGGCAAATTGCATTCGTGACGTTGTTGTTGTCGTTTTCCTGGCCAGAAATAATGAATGATTCATTGCTTATTAAGTTTTTTAAACCCTGCAAATTACCTAACACCAGGATTTTTACACTTTCAACGGTGCAGTCGTCTGCAGACGACAGTTCCAAAATGTTTCAACATTTTTAATAAAATTTCATCACCATATTTGTAATTACCATGAAGAATGCATGAAGTGTTTAGTACACTATAGCAACCAAAAGTCCCAGGGGGTTCTTTCGCCAAAATCGTACGTGGATGTGCCTCCCAGACTTCGAAAATGTGACTTTCTCTATACCTATTTTTTGGCCAATTTCCCACCCATCAATATACCAATTTTGTTAGAAAAGCACCCAATTTTGCACAAATTGGGCGCTCTTTACCAAAAATTCCTCAAAATACAGCCAATTTATGCCAATTGGGCGCTTTGGTGTGTGATGAAAACCACCCCATCGCTATACCAATTTTTGCAAAAAGGCACCCAAAAAGGTAGGCACATATACGTATACCATATCAATGTGAGACCCGGGGTGAGACCCCCCCCCCCGGGCCAAAAGTATCAGGACACTTCGTTATGGTTTCAAGATCATCCCATATATATATTAAATTTGGAGTGCACTATAAGTTGAATTTAATGTGTTGCTCTGAACCTCTTCTCATTTAATAAATTCATGTTTCCTACAACATTTAATTCCATGGAATTGAGAAGAGAACATTATGCTTTCTTCAAATACCCATACAAATATCCCATTGGAAATAGCTCAAGAATAATTGATCAACCTCATTATCGTCATGTCAATATACTGATATAGTGAGTAATCTGCCATCCTTTCAAATTAAAATCAAATTATGACACCTTTACTTACTCATATTTTAAATGGAAACCATCCAAATTCTCTGTACTTTCTTATAGCACCTACATGACCTGGGCACATTACACAGTTCTATTAATTTTATCATAACTTCACTTTATTTTGTCAACCAAATTTTATTAAAATCCATTTAAACACACTTTTAAGAAATTTCCATTACTTTTATAGCCCTAGAATACCTAAAAGCTAACACAGTAGTTCAATGGATTCCCGGTGTTTTCATCCAACTTGCCGCTTTCAAAGTCTCCTAATATAATACTTTTGGTTTCTTGTGTGCATTAGCCTTTCATCAAGGCGTTGTGGGGTGGGCGTGTGTGAGCACCTTGACAAAAGTGTGAGCGCCCTCTGTAAAAATAGTCTAATATCATACTATAATTTGCGTAATGTTGTATGTGTGTATGTATATAAAGTGCTTAACAAAAGAAAGTCGTACACTTTGTTTAGGTCACTTAAAGTAACTTTCGATTATTTGTTTACCAAACAGGCTAGATAGACATTTGGATCAATATTTTAGACACAATTTGATACTAAACATAACACCTAACAACAAAGATAAACCATAATCAGCACCATTTATAGAAAATTAGTCACTTTTCAAAAGTCACATTTTCAATACACTACGCGGAAGAAAACACCAATTGTTAACAAGCACATAATGCCCTTTATGTTCGGAATCAAATATCCCGCTCACTAAGTGTACGCCCAGCGCAGGGTAGTGTACACGGCTGCACAGTGTGACCGATTGCCCGCCGGTCAATCCTGGTTAATAACAATGTCACACACGGGGTGAACCTCGCACACACCCATTTTTCTCCCGTGTAGTAATTGAAAATGTGTTTTCTTTGAATGGCGCTTATCATGGTTTATCTTTGTTGCTAGGTGTTATGTTTAGTATCAAAATGTGCCTAAAAGATTCATCCAAATGTCTATTTAGCCTGTTTGGTAAAAAAAAAATCAAAAGTGACTTTGATTGACCTAAAATCGCACGGTCAAAAATGTCGTACAGTCAATTTTGTTGTTGTTATGTATGTCTTACGCTTTAATTTGATAAGTCACAAACCCACATTAAAGGTATGGTTATGTTCAAATAAAGTCTCGAATATAGGTACTTAATTATGTAAATTATTTAAATAAAGAGAAAAGAACAAAGAAATGTTTTAATTTGCGTATACAAAAATTTCGGAATTAAGAATATGCACATTATATATTATTCCCAGGCTTCCATGATGTACACATCTTTAGATAAAAAGTCAAATGTGTTTTTGACTAGATGCTAATTAAATATGCATAACATATGCAAATGAGCTTAAATTAGCAAAATAGTTGTCATACAAATTAGCGTTGAGGCTTTGATGTCATGTGTCTTCAAACTTAATTGGAAGAAAAGTGTTGTTGTTATTGTCATGTAAGTGATGTTGGTTTAAACGGGCATTTATGGCACTGTAGTACCTCTAGCATGTCTTCAGACCAGGCGCTAATCAATTTGTAAACACTACTGATGTAAACAACGCCGGTCACATCATCTATAATAGACAGTCGTTACCGCGATCACTAATGAGAGAGATGAACTCTTTCTGTTATAAGGATCCCGTAGATTATCGTAGTTAATTCTGTTGCATTAGATGCTCGATCATTCGGAGATCGAAATTTGTAGGTGCGTTGACGTTAGTGAATGATGATCGAAATGATAGAACCCAAAACGTTTGACATAAAAGTTGTCGATAGTCTATCCATCTGAGACCGATCTTCCAATGACGTCACCCAGCCGTTCCATTGACTGGGAGAGGAGGCTATTTTCTGACGAAAATATCGATGGAATCTATGGAGTCAGTTTGAATGAAAAATAGCCATAATAGAAAATAATATGTTAAGAAGGACATTCTGGTAGACTCATGCAGGGGGAGGAACACGAAGGTTGGCATATTTGGTTCATATTTTGTATATTGAGTGAGTACCCCAAGTTATGACCAGTGGTGAAATTAAAAAAATCTCCGACCCCTATAGACTAAGATTCATGACCCCCCCCCCCCCCTAAATGTGGCCCCCTGGAACGGCAATTATATAAGAAAAAGTAATAAAAGTAGTACATTGGACGAGTCCAAACGAACAGAAAGGTACTGCCAATGAGAATCAAACTTCTCATGAGGTAAATTAGTACCCTCTGCTTTGTAAATATGATAAGATGTCTCATGTTATCGTGCTGTGTGTATTGTATAACCCCGTCGCTTAATCACTTACCACTGATTCAAATTGCCGTTTATCAGCAAGTATCGGTTGTCTAGTGGTTAAGACGCCTGTCTAGTAATCAGGAGACCGGGGTTCAAATCCCCGCCGGTGAATGTCCTTGCTTATTTTTCGTTCTTGTTTCGCATACTAAAGGTATGTTCTGCAAGTCAACAAATGTCGTTGCAAGGATTAGATTACTTTTTGACGGAAGGTGGAGGGGCCTTTGACACTTTGAATGACATCACAAGTAGCCTGTATACTGCAGGTCTTGAAAGAAAAAAGTGTGATGAAATAAAAAGGGACTTAAAAGAAGGAACATTTTATTTGAAAACTGATTACAAAACGCACATTAAAAATGAAGATAATTGTCCTGATCACTGCTCAAAGTATGCCCTTACCGATCCAACAAGTCCCGACTATGATGAGAGCTGTGATCGTGACCATGATGTACAATGTAACAGATGTTATAAACTAGAGAGGGTACTCGCCGATGTCAAAAATACTATTCAAAGCTCCACGCTGCCAGAAGATGAAGTACAACGTCTTCTTTATGAGTTTGACATTGTAAAGTCAGATGTCGGTGCATGGAAAGCTCATATTCTTAGAACATACAACCAAGAATCCGCAAAACACGATGTTCTAAACTCAATGGATGACAAAAGCATCATGCTTTTCATGGACTGGGCGATGAAGTTTTTACCTACTAGAATTAGAGAGCAAATGTCTGATTTTTTTGGAAAACGTGGCCGTAGTTGGCATGTAGCGTGTGTGATCGCAAGATCAAAGATTAATGGCAAATTGGAAGTAGAGTGTTATGTACACCTCTTTAATTCTTGTACTCAGAATTGGTATGCTGGTTCATCAATCATTGAAGATGTTCTGAAACATGTGAAGAATCAAAATGAAGATGTTCTGAAACATGTGAAGAATCAAAATGAAGATGTTTCTAAAGCGTTCTTAAAGAATGACAATGCTGGCTGCTACCATAGCAGCCAGCTTCTGTTAGCCTTACCACAAATTGGTAAAAGAGTTGGAATTACCATTGTACGATATGATTTCTCCGACCCACAATCAGGGAAGGATATTTGCGATGGGAAAATTGCTCCAATGAAAGCGCATACCCGTAGGTTTGTCAATGAGAAGCACGATGTAGTTACAGCTCAAGATATGAAAACAGCTCTAGAGTCCAATGGTGGAGTAAAAGGCTGCAAGTTTATTATTGCTGAAGTAGATACTTCAAAATCACCAGGGACAGGTGAAAGTATTGAAGGAGTGAGTTTGTTGAACAATTTCGCATATGAGAAGGAAGGCATCCGCTGCTGGAAAGCATACAACCAGGGAGAAGGAAAGGTTATCAAGCCCACTCTAGAGAAAAACCCTGTTATGACTGGGCTAAGAGTAGTAGTTGAAGCACAACATCAAGAAACTTCAGCAAAGGGACATGTAGCTGAACAGGGTTCCAGTTCTAAGCCTACACTATTGTTTTTGTAACGAACCAGGATGTATCCTTTCATTTTCCTGTTGATGATGCAGAACGTCATATGGACACAGGTACCCACACAAAGGAGGAAGAAAAGGACACGTCATATGACAAAATCAAGAAAAGGTGGGCAATGAAAGATCCGAGTTGCAGATGACACGTGAACAACAAGCACCTCTTCAACCATGACAAGCATCAATATCAGATGAAGAACAAGAGTATCAAAGACAACACGGATGGGCTTTGAAAGTTATAAAGCGGGCACCGAGAATTCAAGAAAAGGTGAAAAACTATCTAACAGCCAAATGAAGGGGCTCAATGAAGGGGCTCGAACCGGAAATAAAGCAGATCCAGCTCAGGTCGCCATTGAAATGCGTCACAAACAGGATTCATCACACAACCTGGAATTCTTGCCACATGAATGGTGCTCTGAAAGACAAATTGCAAGTTTCTTCGGACGTTTGTCTTCACGTCAAAGACGGGCTGAATTAGCCACCCTGTCAAGTGCTGCGGAGGTAGAAGAAGATATATGGGATGAGGAACACAACCGAAGAGAAATAAGAAATGCAGTTTTCGGTACACTTGATTTTGGACACCCTTTAGTTTACCAGGAGCATGATTTATGCAAACAAGCTAAAAAACATAAACTCAACCAATTCAAGCTGAAATACTTGGAAGAAATTTGTGTCAAATTTGAAATTGACCCAATTGGAACAACATCAAGGAAAGCTAGCTTCATTAAGCCTCTTATCTATTCATTCAACAATGTCCATGCTTTCAAGATAATTAGTTATATTGTGTTACACATTTAGCATTTGGCTTATTCTTCAGAAAGTGAAATGTTACTTTGTGCTAGCTACAGTTCCTAATCTGTACAAGAATTCTTCTTTGATATAGGAAGAAAAACATTTGTGACTTTGCGCAATATTCTGGAGACCACTATTTCTGGCTCATATGTTATGAGTGATATAGTAATGAGTACACAAATGGCATCGCAGTTAAAATCTGAATCTATTGTACTTGTATACCAATTATTTTGTGGCCTTGCTTTTGGTAACAAATGTAGCATTTGATATATGACTTTTTGTAAAATGTTAGTATAAATCATTTGCTCATTCATGCATGGATAACAAAACATCAACATTTGTATTATGAAAATGCTTCTCGAGTATCTAGGGGAATTACCAACAACTCCGTTTATGGTCTAATATTTTTTTTAAAATAATTTAGCTTGAAACAAAAAAAAGTTTCACCTTCTAGAGAATGAGCTATTTGATCATTATTTGTGCATTATCAAACAATATACATTTTACTATCACCAGTTATGTTGAACTCAATTATTATGGTTATTAAATTTTGTTTGATTAATTTAAGGGTTGGATGCATATGTAAAACATTGATTGCTGAGTACTGACAAAGCAAGATATAAAGTACGGTACAATTCATGAAAATGCACAAAGAGGGTATAATAGGAACACAGAAAAGGTGATAAAGGCAAATAAACACCCCTCTTATATAATGGAATGCTCTTAATTTGACTATAAGTTTTAGTCTGCTCATTAACAATGCTCAGATTAAAGAATGAATACTGAATATGACTAATTAATATATGTTCTACTTTGTACAATTACCAAGCTTTATTAAATGCGTCAAACGTATAACCATTATAGGACATACACCCCTACGTAATAATGGTATCAACCTTGTATGGTCATGTGTTTGAGCCAGCATACAATAAGCATACCCATGTGTATTCATATGGTTCAAGTAAAAACAACTTGTGTATTATTCGGTGCCACATTAAAGTTTAAAATGCTATGTAAATTGTGAATTCCCTATAAAAATAATGGAATAACCCTCTTTTAAGAGGGTTAAACCATTTAAAATGGTTACACGAGTGAGCCGGTCAAATGATGAGTTTATTGGACTGAGTGGGAAACTAAATGGGGAACAATTTGTTTGACAATGGTTCAATGGGCATTAAATACATTATAATATTTGCTAAAAATACAAAAGTGTACCTTCATTAATGTCACGTGATCAAAATATTCATCATGGCACCATTATTTGAAATGCATTTTTATAAACATTAACAATAGGGTAATACATGGCGCAAATATTAAAAAAATTAAAAGATATGATTTTTTTTTTTTTTAAATGAAAACGGTGAAAAATCACACTTTTGAGATATTTCTAAAACCATGAAAAGTAGCACCACCCCTATTCTTCATAATGGAACATTCCAAAATAATTTTTAGTTGTTCTGTGTATTTTTGAATAGTAGAAAGATGTCACATCAGATGTACGAAAAGAGAAAGTGATTAAAGGTACCTTCATTGTTATAAACATAGCAACAAATGTCTCCTAAATTCATTATTATCAAGTTTTCAATGGGGATATTTTAGCCTCGTTTTGAGGGGCTAGTATATCTCCCTAAGGGGGGTACTTGAGAATTTTTCATACTGATATTCATGAATGCTTTGAGGAACACAACAAAACTTTATAGTATGAGTAAAAAATGCTGACCCCTCTTTTCCTGGATTTTGCAATACTGCATGGTTTTCTCAGAATGTCTGTGTTAACACTTACATTTGTCATTACAATCCAGGTTGTACCATGATAATATGTTTAATTTACTTACCTACTGCTGATGAGTACCTAATCAATTTCTATATTATTATATTGATATGTGATAATTTATCCAATACAGGGTGTCTCAAAAAAACCGTGCATGTGTTTACCCAACTTATTGACCATAAACTTCTAGAATTTGGTGTAATATGTGTATACATATTAATAGAATAAACGCTTAGCTTTCATATGCCGTTTATTTCATCTAATTTGGTTTTGTCAATCCTGAGATATGATCAATTAACTAAAGCTACCTAAAATCGACGTTGTACAACTTTTACAGAAAGAATGCTTAATTAAGATGAGCATTAAAACCCTCGTCCTCCTAAGGGTCGCCGATTGCGCTAAAACGCAAAGAATAGTGACCTAGGGCGTCTAGATGATCGATTTTACATCCCAGGGGGCGGAGTCAGAGACTAAGTTTACCGGGGGGGGGGGGGGGGGGGCTGAAAAAATATTTTAAAAACTTGAATTTTCTGGTGGTAGACTATCCAATGCGGTGAGCTTGGACAGGGGGTGTCTGAGTGGTGCGATCTGGTGTATACTTTTGACCAAAATGTTATCGAAAAGCCACCTCTTCATTTCCAATAAAAAGTTTGTTTTGTATCAATGCACGAAAGAAGTTGAGCATAAACTGATATAGTCTTGATTTAAGTATACATGGTTTAAAAGCTCTAACAGGGGGATTAGGGGAGTTAGCCCCCCTCAGAATTGGATTTTTTTTCAATTTTCGAACCCATTAGGTGCGCTTTGGTGGGTACTTTTGATCAATATTTTATTGAAAAGCAATCCCTTTCCCTCGTTTCTTCCCTTTTTTCCCCCCTCCTTCTTTTTTTCTTTCTTTGCAAAGAAGTGGGGTGGCCATGGCCGCCCCGGTTGCGACGCGCCTGTTTAAGCCTACATTTATATATCACGACATAAAACGTTATTTTATCCACCAATCAGTCATTCTATTAAAGGCTCTTTTTCCCTTTTTTGTTGTTGATTTTTTTACCGGGGCCCTCTGGATCCGCGCCTGCATCCCCGGCGATCATTTTGACGAAATCAAATTGAGGGTGCCACCTTACCCGGGGGTAAGGTAAGCCGTCAAAGTCCGATAGTAGTTGCCACCTTAAAAAATGTTAAATCACCATTTTGAAAAAGATTTTAATTGTATGTTCCTAAATATTATAGCATAGGCCTATGTTAGAAATACCATTTCCCTCACTTATAAGCAAAAAACCGGGTGAAATTCCGATATTTGGAACTTTTTTGGCGAAGATCGTATCTAGTTTGGCCTATTTTTTACTGTCCAGCGAATACGGCGGAATTTTGAGGTCGGCCATGTTTGGTGACGTCATTGTGACGTCATGCGTGGGATGTTTGTACTTGTTTTTGGTATGTATGGATAGAATGAACCTCTAGCTATAACGTGGTACCAAAATAGGCATACTCTGCATTTCGAATTGGATTCTTTTAGGGGCGATAACCCCAACACCCCGTCCCTCTCCGGAGTGACCCTTTCTATTCATTGCAAACTGTAAACTGGGACAACGTCGATTTTAGGTACTTTAGTTAATTGGTCATATCTCAAGATTGACAAAACCAAATCAGATGAAATAAACGGCATATGAAAGCTAAGCGTTTATTCTATTAATATCTCTACAATTGTTACACTAAATTCTAGAAGTTCATGGTCAATAAGTTTGGTAAACACGTGCACGGGTTTTTTAGACACCCTGTACAAGTTCTCCATATTCGGAAATACCATTTTGCCAGTCTGTTTGTCAAATATAATGTTTGTTATTTCTGGCGACGTATCCCTTGATGTTAGCCCAAATGATTTCATCCGGATATTAATCGCAGTGATATTGCGGTAGTCTGATCATTTCATGTCCATTATCTTTTGCAAGTCGTCAGTTCTGAAGTTCCGTGGTTTGTACTTCTTAATGATAATCATAAAGTTGAGGTTTCTTCAGTGAATTTGAGTAAGAAGTGTTATGTTTTGTCAACCATTCCTGCATTTCAGCCTTTAATTAAACATCTTGATGTTGGTATTTCGCTTTCAACGCTATATTGTATGTCCATGATCGCTGAGTTAATCGTCTACCACCAGAGTACTTTACTGCATTATTTCCAAGACCATTCACATTTTAATATCCGGAACCTTATAACCTTTGACAATGTTACCTTCCAATATGTGATATTTTTCCTTGGGAGAAATTTTCTATCAAATACGATGATATAATACGTGGTCATTGTACCGGTTTGTCGAAAGGAAGGAAATACTGTTGTTATACTAGAAATATATTGTAATATCCCTTATACTTTTTATAACCCAGAGTTCATGGGTTTTCCAAAGCACAGTTCTTATTTTAGCCCATGAGACTTGACCATGACGTAATGAGAAGGGTTTGAAATAAGCCACTCCTAAACTAATTAGTATGCACAGCCAACCGGAGTGCATGTCTTCCGCAAGAAATCGTGCATATTTACTTTCACAGTGAACATTTTTTTTGTGCGCTAGTTAACGACTAGTTTTTGTATTCTAATATAGTTTATATATAGCGCCACCGCAAACGCCGACCGCCATAGACTATACCATAGTCGATTTTATTTTGATTATTTTTTCTTCTTCTCCCCTTTTTCCTTTTTTTCAGTGTCTGACCTGTTGTCTAATGTTGCATGCCAACGCCAGTGGTCGCACATTCCAAATGTTCCTAATGAGGGAAGTATTGTACGTCTGTGTTTTGTCATTCTGTCGATAATATAATGTCCATCAACAGAGGGCTCCTTTTAGCCCACTGGTAATATTCTGATTGCGCCCCATTAGTGACCGCCCCTCTCCGAGTAAAAATCTACTATGAACATTCAATTGCGCATTGCGGTCAGGTAATTTGCACCCGACGGATTCGAATAGTGCAACCTGTCAATCACTAAATGTTCTTCGAAAATTGATCAATCAATGGACAGTATAATTTCAGACTCGTCTAAATTGTTTAAAGGGGGTAAACATGGGCCATGAAAAAGTTATATAATTGAATGTAAATTATAAATATCGACTATTGTGTTTTTTATCAAATATATTTGATGGTACGTATTACTGAAATTGATGAATATTTGCTGTATATATATTTGATGAGAGTGACCTATTGTCTTTGACAAAATGCCGTTATTGCTCTGATTTCTTTCGAAAACATATGACGTGACCATGGTGACGGGATAATTCTTTTTCAGGCCACGATGGCCACGGCTCGCCCGGGTCAAATCCCCCATCGGAACCACGGTCGGAACCCCCAATGGCGAATGTTGGCGAATGTATGATGCTAACGGTGACAAGTAGGGGCGCCCTCACTTTAAATACTATGCAATGCATTTGGAACTAATGAATACGCTGATAGATAAAATTGTGGCGGGGTTTTGGTTCCTCTCTCTTGGCTTGATTCGTTTCATATTTTATAAATATAAGAAAAAGCGTGAGAGAAAGAAAAAGAAAATAGAGAAACAAAATTGGACTACAGGGTAGTCTACCCCGGAGTCTACCACCGCCGCCACCCTTGACTTTCGTTTGGTGATGTACCCAAGGGATGTGTGTAATTTAATTACCGGAAATAGATGTGTGTAATTACCGGAAATAGATGCGTGTAATTGCCGGAAATACTCGTAGATGCGTGTAATTACCGGAAATAGATGTGTGTAAGGGTCCATATCCAAACTCTCAGTGCTTTTAAAGCATTTTTCTAGCGATTTAAAAGCGCTTTTCCAACGGTATTTCGTTCTATTGTTAAAAGCATCGGAAAAAGATCGGTGATTAACTAGAAACCTCTCTACTTATCTGGCGTTAACAATATAACTACGGTATTGTAGTACTTTCGTGTGAAGCAGACAGATCAAAGGCGCAAGGAAGGTTGTGTTATATTCTTTAAGAAATACTATAATATAGTATCGCTAGAAAAATGCTTTAAAAGCACTGAGAGTTTGGATATGGACCCTAATTGCCGGAAATAGATGTGTGTAATTGCCGGAAATAGGTGGGTGATGTTGCTGGTGAGGTTAATACTTTCCACGCGGCAAGCGTCTGTCTGCAGACGACTGTTCCAAAAGTTCACAAAATATTTCAAAAAGTTAACATTATTGAATCGCATCACCAGATTTGGAATCACCATGAGAAATGCATTAAAATAAGTTGTGTTTTTTTCTTTCTTTTATTTATATTTTGATGTTGTCCTCTATGTTTGGGCTTTTATCTGATTTTTATGTCACTTTCATTGGCATTTTTAACCCCTGTCCATTTGTGTTTCTTGTATTATGCATATTTTCTGAGTTGCAGTGAACCAATTGATTGGCCTTTCAGAGCTCTTTTTAGAGAGTAACCAGTTTGATTTCTAATTACTCAGTTCTAATTACTGTTAATGACTGTTGGGCTATATTGTTCATATTTGCTCTTTATATACACAAAAAAGCAGTACAAACATGCCTAGCATTGGTTTAGTAATTCATGAGATATTATTGAAGAATTTGAAAGTTTGGAAAGGGTTCTGAAAAATCAGTTTTGTACATGATAAAAAAGCCCCGTGGAAAGCGTTATAAAATGTATCACAGGAACTGCTGCACTGAACGCTTAAAATACGTACGTGAACAGGAATGGCTTGAAGTTGATTCTCTGATACATCTAAGATTTTCAAATTTTCGAAGCCATTGCATGCACACGACGATGTACTTTGAATGAAGTTCTCGTGGAATAAAAGAAGATTCTAAGCGCACTGTATCGATGAATGCTCTAGGAAGTGGATCACTGAGAAAATTGCTATGAAGATCTCAAGTTGGTCTGGTTAAAGAATGCACCATAGGGTATAGTCTTAAAATTGTTAGTGTACAGATCTAGGGTTTCCAGACCCACCAGGTAAGTCAATGTCCCATGTATACGCTGAAGATTGTTCTATAGAGTTGGAGAAGTTTGAAGTTCGTCATGTTAAGGTGAGCGAATGCTTAAGCCGATAGATCGTTAATAGGTCTACTGTTCTTCAAGAGATCTATGTGATGGTCAAGTTAGGGTTTCCAGACCCACCAGATGAGCGAATGCTTCAGAAGATAAATGGTAAAATCAGTTTTTCAAGAGATCTAATGTGATCAAGTTGATCAAGTTTGCGAAAGTTCAGAGTTAATCCACTAAATAACGTTGTAACTGAGATCCAGCTGAACGAACATATTACATTGGCGTACCTAGGAGTGGGCCTGAGGGCACGTGTCCCCGGGTCCCTGGAAACAAATAAAAATGAAAGAGAGATAGAAGAAGAAGAGGAAGAAGGAGAAAGAGAAGAAGCTGATAAAATAGAGAGCATAAAGGGGAGGTTTTTTGTGGGTTTTTTCTTGGTTTTTTTACATGTATACAAAAGTGTTTCCCGCTCCCCACTCTGTTCGTTCCCGACACAGATTCCGGGCAATGATTTGTTTATGTCGGCGGGCTTGCAAATGATATTCAAAGGTTTGGAGGGGCGACCCTTTTTGCCCTTGGAACCTCAAAGATAGTTAGACATTGCATGAGCATGGGCGCCTTAAGGGGCGTATTACGCATCCCCACCCTTGACTATTCTGGAGGATTCTAAAAGGGTTCTGATCCCATTTCAAGGCGTCACCTTGACTCGAAACCAAATTCATATGCACATATGTCCAGAAATATCATTTTAGAAACCCATTTAAAACCCAAAATGTTCCTTTATTATCATAACCATATTCGGGTACATAACAACAATATTTCCCGCTCTACGCACGCACCCCTTTTCAGGAACTGGTATCCCAGCCAGCAAATTAGTGTCAAGTCATTCGGGGGGTGTGGGGGGGGGGGGGGGGTTGAGAACCTATCCCATCCCATCCCTCACTAGGGAACTGCCTCATTCTATCCAATTTCAAGGCGTCAGTCGTGGAAATCGAAACCAATTTCATTTAAAAGTAGCAGCCAATGTTTGCACGCTACACCCGCATATGTTATTTTAGAAACTAATTTAAAACCAAAATGTACCTTAATATAGCCAGATTCGGGTGCATATATCAAAAGAATTCGAGCGCTACGCGCGCGTGACTTTTTAGGAACAGATGATCCAGCCAGCAAAAAAGGTTATTCGGGGAGAGTGATTGAGAGCCTACTCCCCATCCCCTACCAGGGGAACTACCTCCTTATATCCAATATTTCACGGCCTCAGTTGGGGGACTTTAAAACCAAATTCACATTAGCAAATTTTAGCGCGCAACGTGTTCAGGAATATCATATTAGAAAACCCATTTAAAATATAAATGCACATATAAATTATAGCCAGATTCGAATACGTGTCAAAAATAATCACGTTTTAAGGAAGAGTTAACCCAGTCAGTAATGGTGTCAAGTAATTCTGGGGATTGAGAACCTACCCTCCCATCCCCAATCAAGGGAATTCTGCATAAGCCATTGAGGGAATTCAAATACATGAGAAATTTAGGATATAAGCCAAGGTTATTGTCGATCTATCTATAGCTGATGGATAATCATTTCCAAAATGTAAAATATTGAGTTGTAAGTTAGTGTTCCTTTAGATATACATTTTGATATACATGGAAACACTTATGACGAGAACTGTGGTAAGATCAGCCTGCACCAACTGCTTTTTTGATGGTTCATTATCCAAAAGTGTCATACCCAAATTAACTTATTTTCAAAGTCAACCGTAGACCCGCGGACAAATTCAGGGTCTATGAGTCAATTAAATGTCGAATTTGGCACCCTGGACCCCACCTGGGAACCTTAACGGCCCTGGCGCTCAAGCCGTAACACTCATACTCCGTCATTCTTACGTTTTGATGGCACAATATTAATATCTGATGTAATGCGCGATTTTGTTGTACGACTTTCCCTTATATATGATAAAAATGAAAGAAACAATTACCAGATTGAATTCACAGAAAGATGTGCCAGGAGAGCCCTACCAGGGCCTTCAAATGGCAGAGAACCTATAGCTCCAAGGGGGTCCCCTTAACCCCCGCTGGGGCTTTGACCATGGACCCCACCGGGACCTTTAAGTGAGCCCCTGGACCCCACGCCGATTTTGCGCCCAGGGTAACATTAGTTTCTGGCTACGCCCATATATTAAACCATGAAAATGACGCCTCGTTAAATGGATACCAAGCCTTCATGAAAAGAACTACATTTTATGGTCAAACTTTTTGTAGAACGTACTGATCAGTCAGCTGTTGAACGAGCCCCGCGTTTCAATTGAGGGCGCTCTAAGAAGACGGGTGTACGTAACCAATGTAACGCACACCCGTCAATTTGCGCAATGATTGAATTTTCGCCTTTTCCCCCAAATTATCTGCATAAGAAGTAACTATCCATCGAGTTGAGTTGAGGGCAGCATAAGGTACCAGAACTCCTTGCGACAACCAGTTTCGATGATTTAATTTAACTATTGACCCCAACATCACACAACACTAGCTAAAATGCTGTCTTTTTTGACCAGTTTGCTGCGATGAGATCACCATTTTGGGCGAGATTACACCATTTTCTTGAATTTTTAATGTAAGTGTGATAATTTTTACATTAAATATAAGCCCTTAGTATTCAGAAGTGATGCATTTGTAACGGTTATATCTGTGATAAGAGAGTTAGTTTAAAATCGGCAAAATAGGCTTTTTATTAATTTGGGAAATTACTGTGACGTGAGGCCGTTCCCTTGGAAACGCAGTCCCGTTCCCAAGCCCACCCTCTATTGAAAAGTGTTTTTTTGTGTTCGTATTCCGGCGGGCGACGGGCTTCCGTCACTTGACGAATCGCCGTGTAAAAATTGACGGCAGTGCGTCACTAAATAGAGCACCCTCAATTGAAACGGGGCCCGTTCTACAGTTGACTGCTGATTGCAGCTAACTGAACTAAATGCACGGAACTACGAACTTTTCAAGTTGATTCAAAAGGGTAAATGTATCAGAGTCAGCGAGTACTGGACCAGTTGCGGATCCAGGATTGTTTTGATGGGAGCCCAAATGTTGTATCTCTGTAAGCGGAACGAGCGAAGCTAGTGGAGCGACCAGCGGGTGGGGTCCAAGGGTCCGCCTTATGGCCCCTGGTGAGGTCCAGGGCGAACCCCCTTGAAGCTCCTGGGTTTTAGGCAGTTTGAAGGCAAACATTCAGCATTGTGAAGCAGTAATTCTTGCATTGCCTATTGCCTACTAACTAAAAAACAATGAACCCTACATAAAGGTATTACTATTAGGTAACATGAGTAAAATCCAAACAAAAATTGTGCCCATTCAAATTCTAATTTAAACAACATCCATACCAAGTTGGTAGGGTCCAGGGCCCACCTAAAGCTCCTGAATAAAATGAGTAAAATCCAAACAAAAATTGTGCACATTCAAATCCATAGGTAACAGGAGTCAAATCGAAACACAAAGTGTGCACATTCAAATTTTAACTTAAACAACATATAAACCATGAACATGACCAGATGATTGTATGCCCAAATCCAAATTATTTTACTTCAAAATATTTTTTCCATTGTCTTCATTTCTCCGTACTCCCTACCAACATTGCCCAGTGATGGTGGAAGCAACAACATTATGCTGAAACCAGTAGAAAAAATGTGCGCGTAGTGCGGAAAAAAAATAAGTTATTTGACTAAAATGATCCAGAAAATGTTCCTGAATCCATCTTGTTGAACTTGAATAATGCCACATTGAAACTAATTCGAGCAAAGCATTTTTAACACTAAAATGGTCCAGTATTGTTTAGGGGGATCGTCCCTCACCTGAAAATGATGGGAATGCGATTCCGTAACCCTCACGTTTTTGGTAAAACCGATGAAACGTTAAGTTTACTATGAATTAATGTATGCTTTCAATTTATTGGTTTAACTTGTGTATACAAGCATGCTGTTGTGCACCGATCGTGATTATTTTTACAAAGGAAGCTTTTATCCGCTGAAATGATGGGTTGAAGGAAGTAACTGTCGCTAAAATAATGGAATCATACGATTGAAAAGACACATTAAAAACCTTTTTTGCCGAGCTTATGGAAAAAGGAAAACAGTTTTCAATATATTGGTTGATATTGAGTATCCAAGCGCACAGAACGTGATATTTCTTACAACATAATTTGATGCGCACCGACCGAACGTGATATTTCTTACAGAAAAGCTCTTATGCCCTGAAACGACGTGTTGTGAGACGTTGATATATAGGAATTTGCTGACATAATGGAATAATGATTGAAAAGACACGTTATAAACAAATTAATTACGTTATGTATATTCGGGTACGGCTATTGCGACCGCTGTACTCCCCAAGCATATGAAAGGTCGAGCGTTTTTTGCGGATTTTTGTTATTGTTTGTTTGTTTACACGGTCGGTCCGTACGGACACACGCTTGGGTCCTAAAGGGACCAGATTCAAGCAAAATACTCGGGCCAGACTTGGTTTGGCACATCATTGGTGCTGGCGCCAACGGTGACCACCTTAGGCCTTCAAAGGGTTGGATTGCCCTTTCACCCCCACACACACGAAAACAAATCGGTGAAACGGACATCCATGGTGCGCAACTGAGACGATTATAACAGGTGAGAAAGCTGCTGATTGGTTCCTGGCATTTTGTGAAATGTCAAGCATGCGCAGTGTGTTGATAGGAGTGCGCCCGCGCGTGTCTGACTGTGGCCAAGAGGATAATAATACTAACAATAATTAATGATCATTATACATGTAGGATTTGGGTTCCAAAGATTGTAGAATTCACTTATCTTAAACTATTAATGTGTTTACATTGTTGATTCATTTATTTGAAATATGTATGTATTGTCGTACAGTTTTGGTAAAATTAACTATTTTTGTCAAAACTAGACATAAACTTGGAACAAAATAAGATAAATAATATCTTAAACCAAAAAAAATATCAACTTTTTTATGTTTATTAATTGTTGCTATATGGGAAAACCCGTCGGAAGTTGCTAATGTTAAAATTGAGATCTGGTCATGCCAAAATATTCCTAACTAATGAGTTCCAATTCAATTTTCCAACTTGGGCCCCAAGATAGAGATTAAACCTTGAACTTTAGTCTCCAGGAGTTTTTATGCAAAATTCCAGATGTTAAGTTTATTTTAGCACTTTTCTGAACCTTGTTTATCAAATTTATTGCCAAAAAATCAGAGGTGAATGGCCTAAAATGTGCGTCATTGGAACCGGCTCACTCCTTCTTGAACTTTACATGCACACATTGCATTTGATATCGTTGGAAAGCTCTATTCATGCCCTGTGTAAAGATGTACATGTGCATTGATATTAACTGCACATCATTTACTGACATCACATTTTCTTCGAAGCAACAGGTCAGTCAGCAACCCGTGGAGTAAACACCCATTTATTAGTGAGTTATTTCCTCAAAGGTCGACATGCTGGGATGCAAACTAATTCTTCAAATAACAAGGAGTATTCGTTGATTGAAATCAAGTGATATTTTAAACAATTTCCTATGTTAAAAGCCTAAATTGGGCCATATAGTTGGCTGTACTTCACTGCACTGTTTACTTTTTGTCGTCAAAATCCAAAATGGCAGCGCCCAGTGAAGAAGTTGAAAGTGTTTGTTTACGGCATTTGGAAAATGATAATATTTAAAGGAATAAGAGTACAATTACACCTTGAATGAAAATAACAATACCAAAATATTATTTTAGACGGCCATAATTTAAGTAATAAAAAATGATCGGTTACCATGGCAACCAGAGAAAGTCAATTGTTATTGTGTACTTGAAATGAGTAAATCAGTTTATTTCAGAGAAACACCACTTTGAGACATCTTAATACATGTACATAGAGAACAGTATGGTAATAACATTATCTCAAGTAAAATAGCATGCTATTAAAAGACTGCGAAAGCACTTAATGTGTAAAATGTTATGTTTACGTAAAATGACATTGTTACCATGGTAACCACTTGTGAATTCCGACAATGTATTGTAAAGATTTTTAAAGTAATTAACTTACAATTGTTAATAATATTGCATAAAAATAGGTTCATATCAAAAGTCCTTTTCACATGACAAGCTATTCTGTGTGATCTAACAGTGTAGTTGTATTAAAGAAATTAAAAGATTTTGTGTACAGAGCTTGAACCTTTGAATTGTCAGTTTCAATTTTTAGTGTTGCGTATAAACTTGCCGTCTATTAAAAAATTCATTCTTATTGTGGAAGAAATCAGTTACGACCGTACTGTTTGGCGAAAATCGGTTCTTTAGGCAATTTTTCGCCTAAAATCCGACCCCCCTCTTGGAACCCATTTCATCAGACCGACCCCCTGGAACCCATTTCATCAGACCCCCCCCCCCCCCCCAATCCCGGGGGAGGGGAGTTGTGCGCATTCCTAGGTTCGTTGGTTACGAGTGTTAATACCTTCCATGCGGCTATATAGTTTTACAATATAACAGTTCTAGGTAGAATTTCTGAACAGTTCTAAACTCAGTAGATAAAATGACTTTGTATACATTAGTGCTGTTGCCAATGTAAACACATCAGGGGCGTAACTAGGTATTTCAATGTGGGGGGGGGCATCAGGGGGGCATGGCCTCTGACTGGGGGCATATCCAGTGGCGGCGCCAGCATTCAAAAAAATGGTTGGCTAACGGGGGTGGGGGAAAGATACATTTGTGGGGAAATGTTTGCCTTTTAATATCAAAATTACCTAAAATTAGCTTAATTTGGTCTAAAAGTATGGTATTTCAGACCATTTTAGAGCTATTGTTTACTTTAAAAGTAAAGCCACTGGGCAAATTAGGGAATGTACTGCACTGTCAAGGGTAACATTGTATTTTGTCATATTTCATTTGGGGGCATCAGGGGGGCATGGCTTCTGACTGGGGGAGGCAAATGCCCCCCCCCCCCCCACCCCACACCTCTGGTTACGCCACTGAAACACATCTCTGGGGTCTAGTGAGTAATCCTTCAACAAGATAGCGAATTAGGACGACCGGGTTCGAGACTGGGTATTGTTACGGTCTTTGTTAATTTAATTCACCCAAGGTTGGCCGAGTCTATATGTTATATCGTCGCTGTTCTGACATAACGACACATCACTTTACTTAATTCTGTTGTGATGTCAGAACAGCGACGATATATTTATATTCTTTTATTAAGAGTGCCGTAGGCACCAATATAATCTAACCATTGCTGTCTGTACGGATGAAATTGTTAATAACAAATATTTTACACGACGCTCTAAAGTAAATCAAATAAAATCATAAATGGGCGCAAACACATCCCTAACTCTGATTCATTTGATTATGGGTCTGATTGTGATGCATGCAGCGTTTGAGTGCAATACATCATACGGTCACAATTCATCAGGCTGCTCATATAGTAGACATGTTATAAAGATAAAATATTCTGCTGCTCAGATATATAAAGTCGCACGACAGATAGGATTTGCAAGGCATTGCTGTAAACCATCGATATCATCATGGCAACTTTTTCGACGTTCTATGTATACGGGGTGTTAACATTTGTGATGGGTTTCTTTACTGTCGTTGCAAACATCATGACGATCGTTGCCTTCATCATGGAGAGAAATCTACGCACAAGATCCAGCAATCTTCTTATTCTTGCTCTATCAGTCACTGATTTGGTGTTCGGTACCTACATATTCATATATTACGGCATTACTATAACCTTTGGGTTGGGACATCCGTTTGGAGAGATAGGCTGTATGCTGTCGCTACTCCTTGAATACAGCTACATTGTCGGCAATCTACTCCTAATGGCTATTAGTGTAGACCGAGTTTTACTGATTTCGCTGGATTATTCCAGATATATGAAAATTCAGTCAGTGCCACGCATGAAGATCACCATTATTATCTGTTGCTTAATAGGACTAGCGGGTGCCCTGTTTGAGATCGGTATGTGGAATTTTGCCAAACGACATAGTGAAGCGGCTGCCAGTATCCCCTTCGACCAGTATTGTGTGTTCGCTCCACGGAGACTCAAAGCATTCGGTCTGTACATATCTATTGTAATCTATTGTATGCCTGTTTTAGTCATCGGACTTTTGAGTAGTGTATTTTTCTTTTTGCTTCTGAAGAGAATAAGGAAAACGGTAACAATTGGGAGCAGTGCAAGTGGAGGGTCCTCTCACCACGCGCAATCAGCGGTTCCTGAATCGCAGTCGACAAGCACTAATCAAGCCAGTCAAGATGACGGTAGTACCAAAAACCGTTACAGAAAACCCGCGATAACTCTTGCAGCGTTGGTCGCCTCAATGATGATGAGCATGTTTCCATATTGTGTCTATTTGATTGTGGAATCTCTACGTCCTGAATTAAACAATATTAGTGTAATCTACATCATGGTACTAATTTATCAGTTTAATCCTTTGCTTGATCCCATATTTTACGCAGCTACGCAGAAACAGATCAAAGAGTTTTATCAGAAAAAGGCGCGGAAAATGATTGAATGGCTGCATTTGAACTAGAGATTCGAACAGATGTTGGCTATCATTATGACATGATTTTGAATAAACTGTAACATAATTGTCGTATTTCTGCACGATGCCAAATTCCCAATCAATCAATAGTTCCTAATAAGTGTAAGATTGTACTGTAAAGCACATCTGTTAATGAAAGATTATTCCAGATGAATGCAGATCTCTATTCATATTTGACGAACTATTGTCCTGTTTCAGATCGGAATGTGAATATCTATATAGAATGGGCTACATACTTTCAGCACTAGTTATAAAGGCCAAATCGGTGGATTAATTCAGAAGCAACCTAAGAAGATTCCAGCGGATCCAAGTAAGGGCAGCGTAGTTTGCGATGGTTTCCAGTTTTCAATACGATTTATTCCGTTAAATATACTACCGGGTTCCAAAATGTCGGCAATTCATTATTTCCTTACATCCTTCCGCGGCCCTTACCGAGGTTCATTACCAGCATGCCTCACTTTCATATCGCCAGTAGTTTTCAGTTCCATGCGTCTACTGGTTCCCATTTGCATTACATTGCAACGGAAGGCTTATAACTTTCTATTAATCGAGGCCATCCGGTTTTTATAAGAAATTACTGCTGCAAGTAACACGAATCATGTAATATAAATCCAGTTATAAGCCTTCCGTTGCAATGTAATGTCAATGGGAACCAGTAGACGCATAAAACTGAAAACCACTGGCGATATGAAAGTGAGAAAACACCCTTTGTTACTACATCTATTCAAATTTCTCGAATAAAGTTGGCCTATTGCTACCATTTATAAGAAATTAATAGCATTATTGTTGTAAATAAAGTTGAATTTTACCCATCAAAAAGAAATTGTGTGTACAATGTAAACGTAAATATGTTACGCCTCTGAAGCAAATTTCCGGGTTTTGAAATGAATAATCTGAGACAAACTCCACCTGTTTGACCTTAACGTGAACGTTTGGGTTGGTTGCGAAATTCCTAAATTGGGAAGAGAAGATTAGAATGGGCTATTCAATACATTATTCATTACTTCATGAATAATCGTGATAGCTGCGTATCAAGTGCGTTCCAATCAAATTAATCGTTAGATGATAACTCGCACGGCGAGCGCAGGTTACTAATAATTGAAAGTACTGCGCCAAAGTGTTCGATTGTTTTGCTCATTGATCGACCAATTAAATTAAAGCCTCACGCCCCTAAACTGAATATTCAATGAGTTATGAGGAAACACGATTAAAGCTTATTTCTGATTGGTTAAATGATGAAAATGTTAATGAGGGGATAACCCGACTTAGACTGTTTCAGAATAAGAATAATGACTACTTAACAACTATTTTCGTGAATTTATTTTGAAATCCTCGGTTCTTGTTCTGGTCCGAGGAATTGTCCCGAAGGGGCACCCACTATAATCCCCCCTCCCCCCCCAAAAAAAACACCACAACAACAACAACAAACAAACAATTTTAAAACTATTATAATAATTTCGATGGATGGAATTCCGAAGAGAAAGTATATGGTTCTTCAGAATGGTATAGAAGACCGCTAGGAATTCCCTTTTCGTAATTCCCAATTTTTAAGGCAAAATCTTGCCATGGGAATTCCCAATATTACTTGTAAAAATCTGCTTGCCTTCTATAGCAGGGGAACCGTTAATTTATGGAATAGCCCTACGCAGATAAAGCACAATCTAATGTGTTTGTTTTGATGTAGTGTGTAATTCTCCTCCAATAAAAGAACAAACTCCATCATTTACCGTATACCACCTGTGAAATACTGCGTTGTGCACGTTTTACGATATTATTATTTAATCTGCCGTGAATTCGTCTGTTTCTTTCGATTATTTCAGAGAGTGATCCAAAGAAAATGTTGCATTTTATCATGATCATACCATCATTTATTTGAATGGGATATTACATAATTGTATCTCTGAAACATATTAATGAGCATAGCATGGGCTTGCCATCCAGGGTCTAAACAAAGGTAGCAAAATCATATTTTCAAAATGTTTAGAATATGTTTGGTCTAGCTCAAAATCTAAAATCGGTTAAAGGAATACCGTTCTATTCATTAAACCAAGCATTATATGGTAGCAAAATAATTATCTAATGTGTATTGACTATTTTAATTGAGAACAGAACTATAATCTATAATGTTCAATTAAACGAATTTAAACTGCACATCCCCAACCTGTGATTATTTGAAATTCGCGCCCGGTTGTCTGTGTCGAAAGTGCTGATGGGATAGCTATACCCAATATTGTGATGTCATCGTAACTAAAACAGTCTCATCAGCAACAGGTCGCTGTACGGTATCACGCAGGAATTCAATGCATAAATCGATAATATCAATACATGAAACAGAGACGCGGACATCTCTAAAGTCTTTCGTTATAGCTTTGATCAATATGGCGACGTCCATACATGTGATTGGTTTTTTTGTCTAGAGCCGATTTTGTCTTCGCGCGGTACTTTTAACAACTTTAACCTACAGAAATGATCTATATAATAATAATGCTACATATCTGAGCGCTAAAGTTCCATGGCACGGATTTCTTTGAACTCGAAAACCGCGAAACCCGATAACCGCTCTACTTATTTTTTTAAAACTTAAAATGTTTGTCCTAGTACGTTAGAACAGTGTCTTCAAGATGCAAATGTACACGATCGATTGTAGATGCTTAGGACGTTGAATCGTAACTCTATGAGTCTATAGTATGCTACTGATACAACAACAAAAAGTTGGCGAGTTTTAAAACCGTTTCCACCTGGCAGTCGTCTGCAGACGACAGTTTAAGTCCAGATTTCACAAAATGTTTTAAAATGTTAAAATGATTGAATTTCATTACTATATTTGGATTCACCATAAGAAATGATTAAAATAAACACTTACATGCCTAGTATTAGTTAATTTTTGAGACACGACTTTGAAAGTTGGTTTTTAAAAAAAAAAGCTGTTTTATATAGTATGGTTAAACTTATAGCCGCGTTGGAAGTGTTAAATGTTGATGCCATTCCCTAACATGTCACATAAAAGAGAATCCTTCGCCAATCTTACGGTACATATTTTTATTCTGCAAGAAAAGCCCATAGGGCTATACAAAATCATGTTGCTATTGCCGTCAACATTCTCCTACCAGTATTTAGGCCTATATCAAAAGCGCCGATTGATAACATGTCTGCCTATTGGAAGCCTCATGGTTCATGATATTACGTGTCGCTATATCAGTGATCAGCGTGCTTTAAATTTTAATCATATTTCGATAAACCATGGGACCTGCTGTGATAAAGACACACTCCAATCAGTAGCGGGTTCTAAACAAAAGATATTTACATTTGACATATTTGACAATAGTCAGAAGACGCCAATCATGTAGTAAGTTATTGTTGTCAGGGATAACAGATAGCCTATAGCAACATACCTCTTGCCAAGAATGTAATAAGCGTGTAGTCACGCGATTTGCTGCTGCAGAAATATGATGTTGGGCGCATGTACATGTACAGTTTCGTAGAGTGGCGTAAACTTGTTTAAGATTTTTTTGATACGTCTGACGACTTGGTCCGCCAATTTTACGGATAACAGGCATATACTCGTATGCAGAAATGAAAATTCCCACATGACTTTCCACCCAGGGTAGACAGTCCCGGGGTAGACAGTCCCGGGGTAGACAGTCCCGGGGTAGACAGTTTCGGGGTAAACAGTTTCGGGGTAGACAGTCCCGGGTAGACAGTCCCGGGGTAGACAGTCCCGGGGTATACCAACCCTGGGTCGACCAACCCTGGGTGGATAGGGTTAGGGTTAGGTTTAGGGTTAGAAACAGTCCCTGCGTGGACAGTCCCGGGGTGGACAGTTCCGAGGTTTGTTTAGAATGATCCGGACAGTCCCGGGGTTGTTTTAGAATGATCCGGACAGTCCCGGGGTTGTTTTAGAATGATCCGGACAGTCCTGGGGTTGTTTTAGAATGATCCATCCTTGTTTTTACCTCCCAGACACCAACCCTATGAGTGTTTTAACATATAATTTATAATTTAATAATATAATTTCCAAGGTGTTTTTTAAACAGTATTATTTTCACGCGAGGGCGCTCTATTGTAGTCTACCCAGGGTTGGTCGACCCAGGGTTGGTCGACCCAGGGTTGGTCCACCACGGGACTGTCTACCCGAACTGTCTACCCCGGGTGGAAGTCACATGGGTATTTCCATAAAAAGTTGACCCAAGTTCAAAGTAATTTTTCAACCACATTTAAAGTTTCAGAGAATTTTTCTTTTTTTACTTTGTCTTAATCAGCAGTAAGTTTTGAAATTATCCTGAAAAGATGGCACGTTTAGCTTGTTTGGTTCCTTAGATATGGTTCATTGCCGAAAACATGTACAAAACTGACTTGTCCACGGGAGCGTCATTTAGTTTTTGTCATAAACAAAACAGCATGCTCTAGTTTCAGAATTGAAAAGCCCGCCCTGACAAAGTATCCCAATCTCTATGCTTATGTGCCATTCACATTCAACAAAGAAACGTAGATACGTATAGGTAGGTAATGTCAAGCACCAGAAAGATGTTTCAGATGTCTCCTTTTTTCTTTTTCTACTATTTTTACAATTTGTGACCAATCGTGTGTAAGTCCACTTTGTGCATTCCATCTCTACTAAAGGACGCCCCCGTGGTCAAGGCAGTTTTGTGCTCACTTCCTGTAGTGAACCATATCTGAAGAACCAACCAAGATAAATGTACCATTTTATCAGGATAATTTCAAAACTTACTGCTGATCAAGAATAAGTTAACAGAAATTTTCTGAAACTTTAAATGTGGTTGAAAAATTACTTTGAACTTAGGTCAACTTCTTTTTTAACCACCCGGTATAGAGGGATTATGGGACCAGCACGTGGTTTGCCATTATTTGTTTAGATGGTGGCCATATCATGGTACGCGGGGGCCAGTTGACTACGATACCTGTATGCTCCATCGGCAATAACAATCATCTCCTTAACTGTTCAGTCCAAACGTCGCTGCATTATTATTGGGTATTACATATACCCCATGAGGTAGTAAAAGTATACGTACAATCTCTGAAGGGAAATCGCATAAGAAAACCAAATATGTCATTGACATTATAGTACGACCAAGGACCAAAATTGTATGATTCACAATGTTCGGAAAAATATCAGATTTTTTGAATTTTTAATTTGAGATCTATATATTTGTTATGCCTACCCTATCATTATTTACTTTACATATTTAAATTCCTCATGAAATTACCCATCAGATGATATATAATTGTCAAAGGTTACTACGTCGTTAAGGTAATTATACCGGCTAGTGAATATCTCCAATTTTATTTTATTTATTTTTAGAATTTTCAGAAATATTTGTTAAGGGATGTACCCTTCCCTGGTCTAAACTGCATTTAAAAATTCCTCTAGTTACAAGCTTTCTAAAAATGTTATTTTGCTATCATAGATTGACACCTTTTTCTGTTATAGTCATTCGTGGTCTTATCCATAATTAATAAGTTGTTATAAATAGTTGACAAGTCTGTTGAACCACTTGACTACTAAATATCCTTTAAAATGGGACCAGAATGGTGTTTGTAACATCAGGAAATGACTAGTTATTGTAAAAAGAACAAAGCATGGAATTATCCCCATTGAGTTTGTACAGGCGGCACCCCTTCCGGCGGCACCCCTGATCCCCAAACAGCTGTATTTCCCCTTCTGTATTAGCTATACCAATGTCATTTTGCAGGCAGATAGCTTATTATTAAAATGATACCAAATTTGTTGAGATAGCATTTTTAGTTTTAAAAATATTCATGGAATATGACAGCATGAAACTAAAAAGTGTAACACCACCACCCTATGGGGGGGGGGGGGGGGGGGGGGGGGGGGCGAGCTCATAATGCGTGACCTTAATCATTATCCTAGTTTGTCATGTATGTGAGTACGTGATGGTGGTATGACAAAATTACGAGTCTTGGGGAGGATTTACAAGCAATGTTAAGACAAAATAATGCATGGACCATTACGTAAACATTTAAATAGGAGTAAACGAGGTCGTATCCCTTAATGTTACCTCTTTAGGTTCAAAGACAGTTTAACCATTGCTAAACACAGATTTATCAATTAATATACCAAAACCATTAGTTGATGGACCAGACGAGATTAATCCATTTTTGGATAGAGAATCAGTCGCAAAAGTTCAGCACGACTAGCTTCATGTTTATAGTGTGTTACTTATCTTCGAGTTTCGAGTTTCGAGTGTCATTTTCGAGTATCGAATTTCGATTTCATAATTTCGAGTATCGAGTTTCGAGTTTCGAGTTTCGAGTTTCGAGTTTCGAGTTTCGAGTTTCGAGTTTCGAGTTTCGAGTTTCGAGTTTCGAGTTTCGAGTTTCGAGTTTCGAGTTTCGAGTTTCGAGTTTCGAGTTTCGAGTTTCGAGTGTCATTTTCGAGTTTCGAATTTCGATTTTACAATTTCGAGTATCGAAATTTCGATTTCATAATTTCGAGTATCGAGTTTCGAGTTTCGAGTTTCGAGTTTCGAGTTTCATTTTAGGGTTTTGAGTTTTGAGATTCGAGTTTCGAGTTTCATTTTCAAGTTTTGAGTTTTGAGTTTCGAGCAATTTCGATCCAAATCCAAAATAGAATTTGGATTACTAAAGACTGGGTTTTCAATAAATATAATTGGCCCACTCCAAAGACCCCAAAGAACGACAATTTCATGAAATTCTTTTGGATTACAAAGGACTGGGTTTTAAATCAAAATAATTGGCCCACTCTAAGAACCACGAAAAAACAGGTCAAAATTTCGAGTTAAGGTATAAATTAGTACTGGGGCATTCCGGGAATTCAAAACTCGAAACTCGAAAATGAACTCGAAACTCGAAATCAAAATTCGAAACTCGATACTTGAAACGCGATACTCGAAACTCGATACTCGAAACTCGATACTCGAAACTCGATACTCGAAACACGAAACTCGAAATTATAAACTCGAAACTCGAAATTATAAACTCGAAACTCGAAAACGACACTCGAAACTCGAAGATAAGTAACACACTTTTGTAGGGCGGGGGGCTCGTGACGTGGGATACCCAAACTGCGCGAAAAATCAAGGCTCAATAACTAACAAACAGTGCTATCAAACCCCACTGGCCTACTTAACTCAAATTGGTGTCCTCGCCCACGGCCCACACACTGTATTTTAATATAATAAATGTATGATGCGGGAGATTTTATATGCTTGGCGGGAGAGCGGGAGAAAGATTGTCCAGGCGGGAGAGTTGACAGCGGAAAACATGATGTCGCCACCTTACCAGCCAATGTCGCCCCTGGACAATTTCTTGAGTCCGTTTCATTTCCTTCACACCCTTCGATACGAAATCTTTCCCGTACTTGTTGCCCAGGTTCGTTCACAAAACCCATCACAGGAACCCCACGTTCCCCAATTAGCCCATGGTGCTGTAAGGATAAACGGTTTATGGTAAGTCAGTCTCAAGATTGGTGTGGGTCCCAAAGAATAATACCCCATCCAAAACCGCCACGAATTGTGATTGCGACATTCAATACTAATTAAAAATGCAACCGTACGCAAACGCAAACCTTCGCGCATGAAACTGCGTTGCGTTGTTCCATGCGTTTTGTGTTAGTGGGTGGGGCTGTGCCGGATTGCAAATATTCAGCACCAAGAGGTTCGCGCCATCAAAAAGAGACGCATCGGCGGACCGAATGTGCGTTAAAACGTTGCGTGAAAATGTTACAATGATACGACGTACGCCTTGACGTCGAAATCGAACACAAAAATGCCTACCCATATCGCACGGCCACGGGCAAAGTCCGTTAGTGCTCGGCCTGTGGTGGGTCCCACTTTCTTCAACAAAATGGCCACTGATATTTTTCAAAATGACGACCATAATGCTCGCTGCACTCAATCAAATCCTTCAATCTGAACCATTCTGACACTATGTATGTAATAATGATACTATGCAATAAATATGCAGAGTGATATAGTACGTAGGCCTGTAGAATTCAACCAAGTTTTTCGAACGAAAAGATAACCAATTATAGAAATATTCACACACTAAAAGAAACATGCTGTGATTTCAATACATTAGCAAACGCCGCAGCATTTCTATTTTTGTTTTCTCTGAATGAACATATTTCACTCTGTTTGAATTTCAAAATTTGTTGTAATTTTGAAAGGTAAAAGTAATGTAAAAAATATCTATCATTGCACTCTAGAGGGCGATGTTCTACTTTTTTTGTTAAAACCCTAGTTAAAACTAGTGTAGAACCAGGGACAATCAAATGGAGGGACAAGAAACTATTGTACTATTATATAAGTATGCGTGTTGCGGGGGTACAAATATCATCAGTTGAGCAAGCATACACAATACATTCATGAATGGGCACTGGTACAAATCTCAGCAATCATACTGCACGAGTCGCTGTGTGTCTTGCTCGATACGGATGGACCCTTAATAGTCGGGTGAAAGCTCGACATGACCGTGAAGTAGGGTACGAATGTGATTTTATTGCTGAAAATCATGGATGAGTAAGTCTAGATTCACACCACCGGGTGCCAAAATGGTACTCTTGGGCACCTTTTTTTATTGACGTCTTAAGCCATAATAATGACAGTTATAATAATGACAAATATATTTGCAACACAAACATCTTGTGTTTGGTATGAAATTAAAGCACGGCCTATAGATTCAAATTCAGGCTAATGACGCAATCGTTTTTATTTTAGCATTTTTAGTGTCTTAGCTGTTCTCAATGTTGTTAGTTTCAAAATATAAGTCTTTGCTTCTATTTCCAGCTTATTTTGAATCACTTTACCCGCAATGTTATGCTATCTCACAGTGTTTCCAAATTAATGAGGCCTAATGTTGTTTTTACATGCCTGTAGGCAACTATTCATATGTCCTTAAGAAAATCAGTGGAGAAGTAATATAATGAGAATACCGGTAACTGCAGTATAGGGGTTTCTTATGTTCTGAGGGTGGAATTGTGAAGTATTATATACTGTTGCCTTCAACAAGGCACGGTTTTAATTAAACAAAATAACCACAAATAATGAAGACCATGGTCTCAATCTACTTGTATTAAATATTTGAACGTTTTCAAAAGAAATAATTATCAGTATGCTGATGTGCCTCTAACTCCAAATATATTACTAACAAGCACCTGATGTGTATAGAGACAGGCATTGACAGTTTTACTTGTACCATGGATGAAGTATCACATCTTGAAATAGATAGGCAGGATATAGCGTTTTATGTACGTTACATGAAATTACAGGTGACATGAAATCACAGGTGACATGAAATTACAGGTAACATGACATGTATGAATACATTTTAATCATGTTTGACCTCTTTTGACTTTTGTATGTATTTATTATATAATTTTATATGTATTCCAGGAGTCAACAGCTTAAATTTGATACCAAACATGATATTTTGTTTATAAGACCAACTATATTTGTCATAAATATAACATTATCGAAAAGGGCGTGGCTTGACGTCATTAAAAAAAAATTCTGAATCTAGACATTCCCCCTCATGTAACATTTTCAGCAATAAAATTGCATTTGTACCTACTTCACGGTCATGTCATAATTGTGAAGATATCCACTTGACTACATACCTGTGCAATTCCTACTGAACTACATACTCTTGAAATGCAAATATATATCATCAAAGAACATCATTTTCCGATTAATTTGGATATTGGATTCAATAGGAACAAAATGTCTATAGTTTAAACTTCCCAGGAAAAATATTAATTTCTTTGTTCTAGCATGTTTTCACATTTTTTATAAATCTAAAATTATCACATTTTTCACAAATATACCGATTATTATTAACACTAGAACGTTATTTATTGAACAAATCACGTATTAATTGTATTTAGTTTGACCTAGGCCCAAGTTTTTTGAAAATTATATTTTTGATCATTTTTTGAAAGATTATAGGGCAACCTTTGAGTTCCTTGAATAAAAACACACCGCAACTACTAGAGCTAACCCACAACACGCATGTTTTGTTCTTTTTTTGTAATTGAATACAATGATGTAACGATACCATAGGCCGTTTCTAGTCCCTCCATTCGATTGTCCCTGGTAGAACGAAGTGAAATGTAAAGCATAACTATTATTCTTTATTCAACTCTAGAGGGCGATATGCAACTTTTGAGAAAGAAAACACTACGTGTAAATATCATATTGTTAATATTAATTTAATTTTACGAGGGAGAAGTCCATCCCAAAAAAATATTATGTATTTACGCAGAACATTTTAGAACCACGTTATAGTTCTGTTCGGAATCATTGCTAGTATATAGTACCGGTGACGGGTGAAAGATTATTTTTGTAATGCTACGGTTATCACGCGAATTATATTAGGCGGCCGAAAATCCTGTAATTTCTGTAAATATTAATATCCAGTTTGGGAGAATTGATCAAGCAATAAGTCAATATTAAACGAAATCTGAGCATATTGTCTATTGAATCTGTAACTATGTAATATGTTCAATGGCAACTTCCTTTACATGTGATTGTAAGTGATGTGGCCGACCGCATACTAGATAATAATGATTGATGCACTAAACATTTTCTATTCAAAATGTGAATAGATTTCCTTTTCAAATATTTTTAAGTAGAAAACTATTCAAAATGAAATAAATCGTTTCATACACTAACATTTATCCATTCAAAATGTGAATAGGTTTCCTTTTCAAATATTTGTGAGTAGAAAACTATTTAAAATGAAAGACAAAATGCCTAGGGAAGCTGTAATTTGCATATTTTACTTGGCCTTATTATGAGCCGAGTAAATTGTGCAAATAGCTCATTATCATAATTGCAATGGTACAAGATTAGCACCGGTGCTCGTTTGTACCATTTCAATTATGCTAATTAGCTAATTTGCACCTTTTATTCATATAAACCTATTATTTTATTTTAATTAAGTCGATGCATTAATTTAACACCATGGAATGTATATTGATATGTATGCATTTAAGTTATTGTTCACTAAATAAATGCAATATACATTGTGTAAGAGAATAAACATCAAAAGTCAATGCCTCTGCAGCGCCTAACCCCCACCACCACCACCACCACCACCATTCCTCTCTGGTTGCCAAGCGATACAAATGTGCGATAAAAGCTTCACAAAGTACACATTCAGGAAGAAATCAAGACATTTTCTATCAATTTTGAATAGGATTCTATTCATTTTTGAATAGGAAAAACTATTACACTTTGAGTAGGGTACATATTTATTTATTTGAATAGATTTTCCTCTTCATTTTGAAGAGAACCATGTAATTGCCCATCGGAAGAGGTTTCCTATCCAAATCTAAATAGATTCTATTCAAAAATGAAGAGGAAGTTTTTTTAAAAACTTAAACAATATAACACTTAAAAGTGTGTAACGTGACAAAATATAGTTCATATGTCAAATGAACTTGCTAAATTGCTGCAGGGCTTGTCAGAAAAAGTGTCCCATCGGAAACGTGATTTGTTTTTGGCCATGAAAGTACAAAAAGTGGACGTGAAGTACTAGTAATCATGTTCAGCAATCTTTAATGTGTCACAAGAATTTTGCTATCCATTTTGGCGGGGAATGTCAAATTTCGCTTTGGCCATTTTTTATGTGCAGAAAACTGTTTATTAGAATTCCATTCAATGTGTAATTGAACACAATCAATCAAATCAGTTAGTTGAATTTGAGAAGAATTTGAATGCCAATAATTGAAGGTAAATAACAGGTATAACATAGAGACGTACGTTTTATTAAAATATAGGTATGAATTATATAATTTAAACAAGGAATTTCAAAGTCGTACGTTTTATAGGTACGAATTATATAATTTAACAAGGAACTTCAAAGTCGTGCGTTTTATTATAATATAGATATGAATTATATAATTTAAACAAGGAATTTCAAAGTCGTACGTTTTATAGGTACGAATTATATAATTTAACAAGGAACTTCAAAGTCGTGCGTTTTATTATAATATAGATATGAATTATATAATTTAAACAAGGAATTTCAAAGTCGTACGTTTTATAGGTACGAATTATATAATTTAACAAGGAACTTCAAAGTCGTACGTTTTATTATAATATAGGTACGAATTATATAATTTAAACAAGGAACTTCAAAGTCGTACGTTTTATTATAATATAGATATGAATTACATAATTTAAACAAGGAACTTCAAAGTCGTACGTGTTATTATAATATAGATATGAATTATATAATTTAAACAAGGAACTTCATAGTCGTACGTTTTATTATAATATAGATATGAATTATATAATTTAAACAAGGAACTTCAAAGTCTTACGTGTTATTATAATATAGATATGAATTATATAATTTAAACAAGGAACTTCAAAGTCGATATTGATGAAATAGATACAGTTAGGCAATAGAGCGAATCAGAATGATGTATACCCAAGTTCACAGATTATGGTATACAACAAATTTGTTTGTTTATTTGTTTAGACATAATTAGTAAATTACCTGACAACTGGAATTCAACAAAATAAAAATGAAAACAAAGTTGTTGCCACAGATGTTGGTTTTAATCTCCTAACATATCTCGACTACCGATTGTCCGATTGAAATACAATTTCGGTTCCAGAATAGGCAGACCAAGAGCTAAAACATATTTGATTTTAAAGGAAATCTTTGATTCGGCCATTAGAGCCCGGCACCTGAGTACATGCTCTTATTGAATAGGTACTTGACAGTGTATTTCACCATGACTGCATGAATACAATAGCACCTACTTCACCCCTACTGGTCATAGGGGTTGTGTGTGTGTAAGTGTTCAAAAATGGTCAACAATATTTTATATTGGTGCAATTTGTATTTGATTTTAACAATTTAATATCTTATTCATATATAATTTTTGTAGGGTTATTGAGAAGAATAAATTCCCTACATCTTTGGTGAACAACATTTTTTGATCAGATAACCAGAAATACCAATTAAGTTGAGTTGAAGCATGACTATACTTTGGCCATGTCTACACATTTTGGGATATACAGGGTGACCCAAAAAAATGTTAACACTCCGGGCACATAAGATATCTTAAAAGGACAGGAATACACGGGTCTAATCTTGATGTATTATGAAAGCTGAGTAAATAAGCTTTCATTTGCATTTTATTGCGTTCCAATTGGTTATTTAGAACGGGAGATATGCTTCAGCAAACATGAGGAAGCAAAATCGGGTTGGTCTAATCCTCTCATGAAAGTGAAGCTTTTAAAATGCACGAAGCAAGAAGCAACATGATTAAGTCACACACACACACATCAGTTTATCTCTTCTTTGTTCTTTTCAACGCATTCTTTCGATTCTTTTCAAGCTTAAAAGACATAAATAAATATATTCCACATAAATTATATAGGTATTTTGTCATGAGTTCTATACTCTTTTTCCATGTGCAATGGGTAGCTGTCAGTCTTTAAAATTGAAATTGAAATGTTTCATGTTCTTTGTTGAAATGGTCCATCCAATTAAATAAATTAACTAATATTGCACTGAAATAAAACTAGTATTGCACTGAAATTAACCATAAATGTCTTTTAAGCTTAAAAAGAATCGAAAGAATGCGCTGAAAAGAACAAAGAAGAGATTATCTGATGTGTGTGTGTGACTTAATCATGTTGCTTCTTGCTTCAGGCATTTTAAAAGCTTTACTTTCATACTGAGAGGATTGGACCAAGCCGATTTTGCTTCCTCATGTTTGCTGAAGCATATCTCCCCTTCTAAATAACCAATTAGAACGCAATAAAATGCAAATGAAAGCTTATTTACTCAGCTTTCATAATACATCAAGATTGGACCCGTGTGTTTCTGTCCTTTTAAGATATCTTATGTGCCCGGAGTGTTAACATTTTTTGGGTCACCCTGTAGAAATATACCCAGTGGGGTTGCAACAGATTTTGACACCCCAGCGTGTCATGCGCTATGAGACTAAATAACGCACATCTAGTAGTTGTTAAGGGTAACTATAAACGTTTCATTATAAACAAACTGATATCGTCATTATTTGCCTCATTCTAACATCATGTTTGCATATCTATGTGTGTGTGTTGTATGTGTGGCGTTTCGAATGCCAATTTTAAGGTAAATAAACCAGTATAAAACCAGTTTAAAATGAAATAGGTCTACATAAAACCAGTGTTGTTACGAGTCAATCAAACATCACGTCCAGTCAAGTCATTATGCCAAATTTGCAGCTTCAATCATAACATCAAGTTATTCTAGTCATTGCACAAAATCAGTAGGATCGCTTAACTCCTATTGTAACTTAAATTATTCGCCTACATTCATGTTCATTTCCAGTCACTCGTCATGACTCGTTACAACTCTGATAACAACGGTTTACGTGTACACTGACACACTTTATAACGGTTTACGTGTACACTGACACATTTTATAACGGTTTACGTGTACACTGACACACTTTATAACGGTTTACGTGTACACTGACACATTTTATAACGGTTTACGTGTACACTGACACACTTTCTAACGGTTTACGTGTACACTGACACATTTTATAACGGTTTACGTGTACACTGCCACACTTTATAACGGTTTATGTGTACACTGCCACACTTTCTAACGGTTTATGTGTACACTGCCACACTTTCTAACGGTTTACGTGTACACTGACACACTTTCTAATTATCATAATAGAGGAACAAGGCCACGAAAAACCCTGTTCTACGGGAAAACGGCCCTCTCAGGTAGGGTCGGTCAGTCGAGTTTTTCCCCAAACATTTCGAGAAATATTGGTGGTTTTTCAGCAATTTACCGAAAAATTGTGTTGATCCCCCAAATAAGCATTCTAAAACATTTCAACATTTCAAAATATTGCAAAAAAAATCAAACAATTTGTAAAGAAGAAAAAAATACAGTCTTGTAGAAAGGATTTTCCCCCTTCAATTCGTGGCTTATTAAAGTAATTGTATTTAAAAGTCAATTCATCTCATATGATCTCCAGTGATATTGATTCAATTCATCTCATATGATCTCCAGTGATATTGGTTCAATTCATCTCATATGATCTCCAGTGATATTGATTGAATCAATAGAGTCAAATTTGGAACAACGTGTCAGTTAGAAACTGTATAATCTGATCTGAATCAATTGAGTGAAATCGGGAACAACGTGTTAGTTAGAATCTGTATAATCTGATCTGAATCAATTGAATCAAATTGGGAATAACGTGTCAGTTAGAATCTGTATAATCTGACCTGAATCAATTGAGTGAAATCGGGAACAACGTGTCAGTTATAATCTCTGTAATTGAGTCAAATTGGGAACAACGTGTCAGTTATAATCTGTATAATCTGATCTGAATCAATTGAGTCAAATCGGGAACAACGTGTTAGTTATAATCTGTATAATCTGATCTGAATCAATTGAATCAAATCGGGGACAACGTGTCAGTTATAATCTCTGTAATTGAGTCAAATTGGGAACAACATGTCAGTTCGAATTTGTGTAATCCGAATCTCAATCGGGTTAACAAAAGTTGTTTCTATGTGGTCTCTGGCTCAAGTAAAGATTAGAGTAAAGCAATGAATTTGAATTCTACAAATATCGCTAAAAAACCGCGCACAACGTATGAATAAACTCTAATGGCCTAAAACTAATTAACCAATTATAATATTGATACATCTCGTCTGTCCGTTGTTTTAACAATTGATCATATCATCTTTTTGATACCAACCAGATTTTCTGTATGTTTTTTTTGCTTTTAAAAAAGTGTTTATTTTGTTTTTGTTTTGTTTTTGTTCTTATAGTCCTTCCCACAGCTTAAAGGTGTATGTTCTGATTACCTTTTTTGCTATGAATCTTGTTTCACATCAACATATTTTGATATCAGAAGAATCCTAATATGTTTCTCATTATGTTTGTAAAATCTTAGGGGCCAGAAATGTTCCATTTAGAAATTATAGGCTGAAATGTGGTGAATAGCTGCCAAAGGTGGTTAACCACCCGCCAGTTTGTGTACTAATCAATGGGCAAATTTCTTGTGCCCTTTTGCTTCTAATATAAGAACCATTTGAGTTACGCAACTCAAACTTTGGAATATGACCATTTTAAGGATGACCTTTCATGTAAAATAGAAACATCAAGTTGAAAATCGGACCAGCAATCAGAACTACTACTTCCACATGAACATGATGAACAGAATCATATAACAAAATGAGATGAATCGAGTGTAAATACAAAATGTGTGCCTTAATAATATATTAATCTAGGTGTTTTCTACTACAAAACTTCACTGCCATTACTAATATATAATAAGAATACGGAACAATTTACCTGCTGTCGTCCGATTAAACAGCAATATAAACCGTTTCAAAAAAGACTTAAAAACCCACTTATTTGAAGTGGCTTTTACTCAATAATCTTTTTGTAGTCATCTGATATGTTTTTGTGCTCTATTGACTGTATAACTTGTTTGTAAATGCAAAAGCGCCATGAGCGCCATTTATGGCGGATACCGGCGCTTTATAAGTTTTCATTATTATTATTATTATTAATATGACCACATTTACATTCAGCATTATTTAAATTAAGTTATGAAGTTATCGTTGATACGTACATTCCGCACTACTAAAAGTGATTGGAAACCAAATACATTGTGTCATTAAGAAAAGATAAAGATCCGTTCATTTGAATTTGTTCTAATGTTTGGTTTTTTAAATTTATATCTAGTTTTCAATTTTGAAAGTGTTGATTTATACGGTTAGCAGCGATAATTTTACGAATTAACTATCATAGTTTTAAAACCGTCGACGTAAGTTACACATAACTTAAACTACTGAATACAATATTTTTATCCAAATTTTAAATTTGTACGATCACTATAATAGAGTTGCAAGGTTTAAGATATTGCACGCACACATGTCTCCATAGTACTGTACCTTCTAAGGACAAGTACTACATTGTATCATTGTCTATACATACATGTCTCTATAGCACCTTCTCAGGCCAATTACTACACTATATCATTGTCTATACATACATGTCTCCATAGTACCTTCTCACGCCAATTACTACATTTTATCATTGTCGGTACATACATGACGCCATAATACCTTCTCAGGCCAATTACTACACTATATCATTGTCTATACATACTATACCATTGTAAAGAAAAGTCTTAAAGTTTGTACTGCCCGGTAGAAAGTGTTCGATTCGGTAAAGAAGTATTTACCACTGATTTAGTTTGTGCCTAACATAGATTACTTTGCTTTTTCTTTCCATCCTTTTCTTTACTTGCACACGAATGGTATCGGATAAGACGAATCGAGTGCAGTATAAACAAGTGTGGGGTCTTAAAGTAACCTAGGTGTTTTCTCCAGAACAAGACTGGTATTTGTTTGGGATGTATTGATATCGAATATTGGGTCATGTTCGCGTCATGTAAATATCATGTTTGCACCTACATGTATTGTGTGTGGCCAATGCCAATGTCAAAATAAAGCCAGTATAAAAGCTTCAAGGGAATGGGTTTTCATAAAACCAGTGTTGCATCGAGTCACCCAAACATAATGTCGAGTCAAGTCAATATGGCTTCAATAATACATCAAGTTATTCTTGTAATTGCTCCATAACTCAGATTATTCGTCTATACACTCATTATTTTCTAGTGACACGTCATGTCTCGTTACAACTCTGTAAACTAAATAAAATGTGCAAAACATGCTAAGTCCATCAGTAATGAACATGTTTGCCAAAAAAGTGTTGTACTCGCTTGCTCTGTATTTGAATCTCGTATCTCATTTCGTTGCAGAGATAATATACATTGAAGTTTTCGGATATTTTCGGTGTTTTTCGGCGATTTTTAATTAAAATGGCCCAAAGACGGATTTTAATGTGTTTAAAAAAAGAAGAAGTAAAAGTACACTTTAATCTTTCACTTGAAATACCAAAATGAAAGCAATTGTTGTATAGTCTTACGTAAGCAAAACTTCAAATGACGGTCAATCTTTCGGACAATCCAAACATTTATGGTAAATGGCCATTTTAGGTCATTTTATCGAAAATATTCAGAAAGTATGAAAAGGAAATATATTGATAACCTCTTTAAAATCGAATTCTGAACTTCGAGCCATAGTGGTTACAAAGAATTCTAGAAAATAGATCAATCTGTTTAGTGGCAACATTTGCAGCGCAGACGATGCGCAGATGATGCGCATGATTGGGTACAGTTTTGAGATCGGTGTTCGCTGAGATTAAAGTCAGTTTGGGCCAATTGATTTATTTTTTATCAAAAGTCCGTTAAATAAATATTGATAATAATATTGAATGTCTTATTTTCGGGTGATGCAAGAATATATTGCACTCGATTTAACAAACTATTGCACTCGTGTCCGACTCGTGCAATATTTTAATAGCTCGTGCAATATATTATTTTATCACCCTCAAAGCCATCCAATATCTTATGAAATGTCGCGTTCAGAATTCGTTATGACGCGTTTCGATTTTACAGCAAATTTGACGGCCTCGTGCACTGTGGGCCGCATTCGAGGCCGGGAAACGAAAGTTCTGGAATTTAATGATTTTACTCTAGTTAGGCCTAGATTGAAAAAAACTATAAGACTTTAGTGGTCTGAAACAGATGAAATGGAAGCAATATTCATCGTGCGAGAGAATTCGTCATTCAACAAAATTCAAGATCATCCCTTCCCGTCATAAAAGAACACTTATTCACTGTTACCCAGAATAATCAGACTATTTCTTTTTTGTGAGTAGTTTCGGATTAAACATACATGTGCACGTGCAATGATCCCTTTCAAAGTAATTCAAGCCTAGAATCTATACATAGTGCCATCAGGATTATGATGTTATGAATGTTTCCACAGCGTGTTTCTTTTTTCTTTATTTTTTCTTATAAATGGAGATAATTTCCGCAATTGTGTACAGGTATGGATTAATGGCAGAATTGAAGGGCATAATAAAAGTTACTGCCCATTCGTATACAGAAGAGGGTAGGGAAATCACCCGTAATTGAACCAGAAATCCTAAGACAATAATTGGAAACCAGCACAGAAAGTCTGTCAGCACTATGGCTGATACTTTAATTGCAAAATTTATCTGCTCGTTTAAATCACGATTGCGTCCAGATTGTTTTGAGGATTTATAAATTTCCATAACTATCAACATGTAGCTTCCGAAGATCAACAAGTAGCAAAAACAGTTAAGTCCAAGAAAAACTACAATAGAATAATACAAGCCATTAACAAGTCCTGTAAATTCAGAATCAAATTTTTCCTTCGAATAGCTAAAGTCTGTACCTTCTATAAAGGTTTTAATGGAATCGTGTGAATTCGAATACGTTTTTGTCAAAGCTAATGGTAAACCAATGCATACATGGGAGTTATCATAAAACCTAAAGTCTTGTCCGGCTAAAACGGATGGAACAATACCCAATGTTAAAGATAAAACCCATGTTGTTGCTGCGGTCAAATGAGTTGTTCGTTTGCTCAATTTATTAGTAGAGTATGGCATCATAATATTAATGCATCTATCTATACTGATTATTGTCACAAAGAAAACCGACCCTTCACTTGACGTTATGGCCAAGGCTCCAGCTATTCTACATGTAATACCGGATCTCCAAGTGTTCGAATTCATGGGAAAATATTCCCCGAAATAAATGTCAGTACATGCAATTAATATCATGTAAAAGCCCATTAGTGAATCTGAAACGGCAAGATTATTAAGAAGAATGTCTTGTACGCTAATATTTTTGCCTTTTTCTCTTTTCATATATTTCCAAATCAAAACGAATAAGTTGCCACCAAGTGCGTTCAAACCGATAACCCACATCATAACCACTAAAATACTATCAGATAATAAACGATCATCTGATGCAGAACAGATAACACCCGGAGGTTTGAAACACTCACATATTTCTTTTTGACTTACAAATAAAAATAATTCTAAATTTCCTGAAAGACTCGAGAAGGATTCTTTGTTAACGCATGTGAATGGGTTATTCCTGGCATTAATGAATGTTAATGGCAGATAGCTACCAATTGGAAAGTGGGTGAAGCTATTGTTCGCAAAATCGATGAAAGTCAGATTATGTGTATATCGGAACGCGTCAGGGTCAATCTCGCTCAGCTGATTGGAGGACAAAAGTAAATGTCGCAAGTAAGATAACCGATGGAACAAGCCAGCGTCTAGTCTATCCAATAGATTATATTCCAAAAAAAGATGTTCCAATTTGATTAAGCCATGAAACACATTGCCGGGTAATACTAATAACCTATTGTTATCTAAGGAAAGTAATCTTAATTCCGTCATATTATCAAACAGGCCGGAGTCTAGCGTGATTAGATGGTTTCGATATAGATGCATTTCGACAACGTTCACGAAGTCACGAAACGATCCAACCGCCAATCTGCTAAAATTGTTTACATGCATCCCAATTACTTTAAGCATCTCCAAACCATGAAATATCGTAACATTAAGTGGATCAATAATTTCATTTTTATATAATTTAAGCTTGGTAAGCTTTGTGAGACCAAAAAACAACCCCACCGGTAGTTCGATTAGTTTATTACGGCTCAGACTCAAATACGTCAATGATTTTAACCCTTGAAATAAACCGACGTTTAAAGTGACAAAATAGTTGTCACTTAATCTCAGCGAAAGCAGTTTGGATAGACCAGAAAATATACCCGCGGGAAGATATTCTAGCGCATTTTTATAAATGATTAGACCACGTGTTAAATTTGATGGACCAAAAAACAAATCGACTGGCAATTCCCTTAGTTTATTACCATTCAAACGTAAATACGTCATTGATTTTAGCGCTTTAAATAAAGTGCTATTTAATGTGCTTAATTGATTATATGATAACTCTAAGTAATCCAATGCCTGGAGATCAGAAAATGTACCCTCGTGAAGATATTCTATAGCATTGTGTCTAATGGTTAGATATGTTAAGTGCGATAGACCAAGAAACAACCCCATCGGCAACTGTTTTAGTTCATTATCATCCATACGTATACACGTCAAGGATGATAGACCCTGAAATAACCCGCCGTTTAATGTGACAATATGGTTCTCATTTAATTGAATCGTAGCCAGCTTGGATATATTAAAAAACAACCCCACTGGCAAGTCTCGAAGTTCATTTGCGCTTAGATCTAAATATGTCAAGGACGTTAGCCCTTTGAATAACTCAACATTAAATGCGTTAATCAGCCCCTCAAATACATGAGTACCAAGAGTAGATATCTGGTTGCTGGCCAAATACAGGGTAGTTAAGTTAAACAGCCCCTGAAACGATCCTTGTGATAAAACTATCAATTTATTGTCTTCAAGATTTAAAATGTTTAAATTCTCTATCCCCTTTAACCAATTCAATTGGTTTAATTCATATTGGGAAACATTTTCATTTGGTATAAATGTATTGAGTCTTACAATATTGTTCTGATGGAGATCTAGGTGTAACATATCAACTGGATATAAAATAATTGATTTATGGTTTCCAAGCAAAACATCGATACATTGAAATTGTACCTCATTGGGACCTAAAGTGGCATTGCAACCTGGTTTGAGCACTATACGACATATTTGATCCGATTCCTCTTTACATGTTGTAAGGTTTTGATAACCTTTTACATTCGTACACTGGGATGTTTGTTTTACCTGTGGGTCGCCCTGTTTGTCAACGTAGAATTCGGGGCACAAAGGATGGGAGTTTAAACCTGTTATCATTTGCATTCGAATACTGACATTGCCTTGCAGATCAATCCTTATAATATCATCATGAAAAACAGAAGAGCATACACCAGCTTGTCCAATAAGGGTTAAATATCTGTTAGGACAGCCACTCGAACTAGTAACCTCTCTCTCAATATACAGCAAGAATTGTTGATTAGTTTCTGGTAATTCGATAGCGGTATAAGAGCCGTTAGTTGATTGGTAGGTTGCGTTGATATGGACACTGCACATTTCGCGTTTACTTCCGTGTAAGTAAACCGACCCTTCATCATTCGCATTTGTTTCTTCGATGCGGCATGTATGAGAAACATTGCCGGTGACAGCCCAGAGAGGTTGAACTACTATTTGCGCCACTGCTCCCGATTGATTCACTAATATGTTGCCTTGAAATAGAGTTGGTAGTATAATAACTGACAGTTTCAAAAAACATCTGATAAAATGATTGGATTCCATGTTGAATTGTCATTGAATGTACTTCTATATTATAGAGATATCATGTAGCGGCATCTGAAAATAATGAAATGGATGCACATGTAAGATTACTAGTACTACCTCTTCTTCAATGGATGCCCATGTAAGATTACTAGTACTACCTCTCAGGGATAGCACTGGGTCCAAAATCTGAGAGGTCCCAAGACATTTTTCAGGACCCCGTAGGACTTCAAAAAACAAATTTAAGGGGTCCCCCAAGAAATTGAGGGGTCCTGAAGTTTGGGTATTTAAAAGATTTACTTTTTACGGGCAGTTTTAATGAATTTATTGTGAGCAAAGGATGGATATGTAATTCACAGAATTTCTTAAGGTTTCCATTTCCACACATCGTCAAATTTAAGGGGTCCCTTCAATTTTGATCGGGACCGCAAGTCTTTCCAATTTGAAACCTGACGTGTCACTATTAGAAAATGAGAGGTCTAGGACGCGCAGAAGCGTCAGAGGACGCGCAGACGCGTCAGAATGCGACCCCTGTACCTCTTCCTCAATGGATGCACATGTAAGATTACTAGTACTACCTCTCCCTCAATGGATGCACATGTAAGATTACTAGTACTACTACCTCTTCCTCAATGGATACACATGTAAGATTACTAGTACTACCTCTTCCTCAATGGATGCACATGTAAGATTACTAGTACTACCTCTTCCTCAATGGATGCACATGTAAGATTACTAGTACTACCTCTTCCTCAATGAATGCACATGTAAGATTACTAGTACTACCTCTTCCTCAATGGATGCACATGTAAGATTACTAGTACTACCTCTTCCTCAATAAATGCACATGTAAGATTACTAGTACTACCTCTTCCTCAATGGATGCACATGTAAGATTACTAGTACTACCTCTTCCTCAATGAATGCACATGTAAGATTACTAGTACTACCTCTTCCTCAATAAATGCACATGTAAGATTACTAGTACTACCTCTTCCTCAATGGATGCACATGTAAGATTACTAGTACTACCTCTTCCTCAATGAATGCACATGTAAGATTACTAGTACTACCTCTTCCTCAATGGATGCACATGTAAGATTACTAGTACTACCTCTTCCTCAATGGATGCACATGTAAGATTACTAGTACTACCTCTTCCTCAATGGATGCACATGTAAGATTACTAGCACTACCTCTTCCTCAATGAATGCACATGTAAGATTACTAGTACTACCTCTCCCTCAATGGATGCACATGTAAGATTACTAGTACTACCTCTTCTTCAATGGATGCCCATATAAGAGTACTAGTACTACCTCTCAGGGATAGCACTGGGTCCAAAATCTGAGAGGTCCCAAGACATTTTTCAGGACCCCGTAGGACTTCAAAAAACAAATTTAAGGGGTCCCCCAAGAAATTGAGGGGTCCTGAAGTTTGGGTATTTAAAATATTTACTTTTTACGGGCAGTTTTAATGAATTTATTGTGAGCAAAGGATGGATATGTAATTCACAGAATTTTTTAAGGTTTCCATTTCCACACATCGTCAAATTTAAGGGGTCCCTTCAATTTTGATCGGGACCCGCAAGTCTTTCCAATTTGAAACCTGACGCGTCACTATTAGAAAGTGAGAGGTCTAGGACGCGCAGAAGCGTCAGAGGACGCGCAGACGCGTCAGAATGCGACCCCTGTACCTCTTCCTCAATGGATGCACATGTAAGATTACTAGTACTACCTCTCCCTCAATGGATGCACATGTAAGATTACTAGTACTACTACCTCTTCCTCAATGGATACACATGTAAGATTACTAGTACTACCTCTTCCTCAATGGATGCACATGTAAGATTACTAGTACTACCTCTTCCTCAATGGATGCACATGTAAGATTACTAGTACTACCTCTTCCTCAATGAATGCACATGTAAGATTACTAGTACTACCTCTTCCTCAATGGATGCACATGTAAGATTACTAGTACTACCTCTTCCTCAATGAATGCACATGTAAGATTACTAGTACTACCTCTTCCTCAATGGATGCACATGTAAGATTACTAGTACTACCTCTTCCTCAATGAATGCACATGTAAGATTACTAGTACTACCTCTTCCTCAATGGATTCACATGTAAGATTACTAGTACTACCTCTTCCTCAATGGATGCACATGTAAGATTACTAGTACTACCTCTTCCTCAATGGATGCACATGTAAGCTGGGCTGTCAACTCTCCCGCATTAGGCGGGAGTCTCCCGCATAGACATTCTTTCTCCCGCACTCCCGCATAGCATATAAAATCTCCCGCATCAACAAAATTACCTCAATTAAAGTGTGTATCAACACCTTTATACTAGCTTCCGTCGGTACATTTACGATTTTGACCATGCAATTTTCGTGCGGATTTGAGGAAAACATCATCCCTACCCCCCCCCCCCCCCCCCCCCCCCCCACCCCACTTGTCAGGATTTCAGCTGCTGACGGGGGAAAAATTGTGCATGTTTTACGATAATTTTTTTGAGTATGTATCTCTCCCTCCCAGCAAATTCCAAAGGTTGACAGCCCTGATGTAAGATTACTAGCACTACCTCTTCCTCAATGAATGCACATGTAAGATTACTAGTACTACCTCTCCCTCAATGGATGCACATGTAAGATTACTAGTACTACCTCTTCTTCAATGGATGCACATGTAAGATTACTAGTACTACCTCTCAGGGATAGCACTGGGTCCAAAATCTGAGAGGTCCCATGACATTTTTCAGGACCCCGTAGGACTTCAAAAAACAAATTTAAGGGGTCCCCCAAGAAATTGAGGGGTCCTGAAGTTTGGGTATTTAAAAGATTTACTTTTTACGGGCAGTTTTAATGAATTTATTGTGAGCAAAGGATGGATATGTAATTCACAGAATTTTTTAAGGTTTCCATTTCCACACATCGTCAAATTTAAGGGGTCCCTTCAATTTTGATCGGGACCCGCAAGTCTTTCCAATTTGAAACCTGACGCGTCACTATTAGAAAGTGAGAGGTCTAGGACGCGCAGAAGCGTCAGAGGACGCGCAGACGCGTCAGAATGCGACCCCTGTACCTCTTCCTCAATGGATGCACATGTAAGATTACTAGTACTACCTCTCCCTCAATGGATGCACATGTAAGATTACTAGTACTACTACCTCTTCCTCAATGGATACACATGTAAGATTACTAGTACTACCTCTTCCTCAATGGATGCACATGTAAGATTACTAGTACTACCTCTTCCTCAATGGATGCACATGTAAGATTACTAGTACTACCTCTTCCTCAATGAATGCACATGTAAGATTACTAGTACTACCTCTTCCTCAATGGATGCACATGTAAGATTACTAGTACTACCTCTTCCTCAATGAATGCACATGTAAGATTACTAGTAGCCTACTACCTCTTCCTCAATGGATGCACATGTAAGATTACTAGTACTACCTCTTCCTCTACCCCCCCCCCCCCCCCCCCCCCGGGTATTCCTCCTTGTACTTTAGCTCTCTTATCGGACATCTCTTAAAATATTCATAGTCCAGGGTGTCCTAGAATAATTTATACAGGGAAAGGTGCATTTATTTAGCCATGAATAACATTGTTATCGGTCAGAGTGCTTAATGATCTTAAGATTCAAACTATTTAACATAGTTAACAATCCAAAATGGCTGACACAATGGCTCCCAAAGTTGCTGCAAAAACTGTCAAATTCCATAAAATGGGATAATTTCAACCTAAATGTATGACTAAAATATAGTTATATTGATGGGATGTATGTATTAGACCACTAGTTACTCATATCTAGTTTTTTTGCTTTGTTAACACACTTAAAAATCCAAAATGGCCCCCAAATGGGTCCCAAAATGACTGAACAAATTATCAAAATTCCATAAAATGGGATCATAAATATCAACCAAAATATATGATGAAAGTATAGTTTTAACATTGGGATGTATGTATTAGACCACTAGTAACTCATATCCAGTATATTTGCATGGTAATAACATACTTTAAATCCAAGATTGCCCCCAAAATGGCCGCTGTAAATGTAAAAAATAGTCTACATGAGTGTATGATAATCCAAAATAGATATTGTAAGAGTTTATATTATATCACATTCACCAAATAGTATGTTGAAAACTGATACGCTATTGCTTTTAGATATAAGGCCAACCTCTGACCATTTTGATTCAGTATCACTTTCTAAACTGCCAGAATGGATACGTTGATGTTAAATGACCTAACACATTTGTTTGTATTGCGAATGGCCATACTATGTACTACCAATTCCCCCTAATATAAATGGGACAGCATTCACTACATGTCTATGATAAAGCCTAGGGGCTGTAGATCTAGTTTGGGTATTCTAAAATATCCAATATCCAAGATGGCTACAAAAGGTTAAGATAACTGAAAAACAGTATTGTTATTGTTAGCGGTACATTAGATATAACCAAATTATTATATCTACAGCTTTCAATCCATCCAGTAAACATATTTGTATATGTGACAAGGTATGATTGACTCCATTTCGACAATGTGATGTTATTACCTCCAAATGGTCAATAAAATTACCTCCAAATGGTCAAAATATATACCACAGGTACGTGGCCACCAATTGTCCAAAATATGACCAAAATGGAGTCTATACCATTCAAGACATTGTCACATACAGATACGTTTACTGGGAGATTACTAGTACTACCTCTTCTTCAATGGATGCCCATGTAAGATTACTAGTACTACCTCTCAGGGATAGCACTGGGTCCAAAATCTGAGAGGTCCCAAGACATTTTTCAGGACCCCGTAGGACTTCAAAAAACAAATTTAAGGGGTCCCCCAAGAAATTGAGGGGTCCTGAAGTTTGGGTATTTAAAAGATTTACTTTTTACGGGCAGTTTTAATGAATTTATTGTGAGCAAAGGATGGATATGTAATTCACAGAATTTCTTAAGGTTTCCATTTCCACACATCGTCAAATTTAAGGGGTCCCTTCAATTTTGATCGGGACCGCAAGTCTTTCCAATTTGAAACCTGACGTGTCACTATTAGAAAGTGAGAGGTCTAGGACGCGCAGAAGCGTCAGAGGACGCGCAGACGCGTCAGAATGCGACCCCTGTACCTCTTCCTCAATGGATGCACATGTAAGATTACTAGTACTACCTCTCCCTCAATGGATGCACATGTAAGATTACTAGTACTACTACCTCTTCCTCAATGGATACACATGTAAGATTACTAGTACTACCTCTTCCTCAATGGATGCACATGTAAGATTACTAGTACTACCTCTTCCTCAATGGATGCACATGTAAGATTACTAGTACTACCTCTTCCTCAATGAATGCACATGTAAGATTACTAGTACTACCTCTTCCTCAATGGATGCACATGTAAGATTACTAGTACTACCTCTTCCTCAATAAATGCACATGTAAGATTACTAGTACTACCTCTTCCTCAATGGATGCACATGTAAGATTACTAGTACTACCTCTTCCTCAATGAATGCACATGTAAGATTACTAGTACTACCTCTTCCTCAATAAATGCACATGTAAGATTACTAGTACTACCTCTTCCTCAATGGATGCACATGTAAGATTACTAGTACTACCTCTTCCTCAATGAATGCACATGTAAGATTACTAGTACTACCTCTTCCTCAATGGATGCACATGTAAGATTACTAGTACTACCTCTTCCTCAATGGATGCACATGTAAGATTACTAGTACTACCTCTTCCTCAATGGATGCACATGTAAGATTACTAGCACTACCTCTTCCTCAATGAATGCACATGTAAGATTACTAGTACTACCTCTCCCTCAATGGATGCACATGTAAGATTACTAGTACTACCTCTTCTTCAATGGATGCCCATATAAGAGTACTAGTACTACCTCTCAGGGATAGCACTGGGTCCAAAATCTGAGAGGTCCCAAGACATTTTTCAGGACCCCGTAGGACTTCAAAAAACAAATTTAAGGGGTCCCCCAAGAAATTGAGGGGTCCTGAAGTTTGGGTATTTAAAAGATTTACTTTTTACGGGCAGTTTTAATGAATTTATTGTGAGCAAAGGATGGATATGTAATTCACAGAATTTTTTAAGGTTTCCATTTCCACACATCGTCAAATTTAAGGGGTCCCTTCAATTTTGATCGGGACCCGCAAGTCTTTCCAATTTGAAACCTGACGCGTCACTATTAGAAAGTGAGAGGTCTAGGACGCGCAGAAGCGTCAGAGGACGCGCAGACGCGTCAGAATGCGACCCCTGTACCTCTTCCTCAATGGATGCACATGTAAGATTACTAGTACTACCTCTCCCTCAATGGATGCACATGTAAGATTACTAGTACTACTACCTCTTCCTCAATGGATACACATGTAAGATTACTAGTACTACCTCTTCCTCAATGGATGCACATGTAAGATTACTAGTACTACCTCTTCCTCAATGGATGCACATGTAAGATTACTAGTACTACCTCTTCCTCAATGAATGCACATGTAAGATTACTAGTACTACCTCTTCCTCAATGGATGCACATGTAAGATTACTAGTACTACCTCTTCCTCAATGAATGCACATGTAAGATTACTAGTACTACCTCTTCCTCAATGGATGCACATGTAAGATTACTAGTACTACCTCTTCCTCAATGAATGCACATGTAAGATTACTAGTACTACCTCTTCCTCAATGGATTCACATGTAAGATTACTAGTACTACCTCTTCCTCAATGGATGCACATGTAAGATTACTAGTACTACCTCTTCCTCAATGGATGCACATGTAAGATTACTAGTACTACCTCTTCCTCAATGGATGCACATGTAAGCTGGGCTGTCAACTCTCCCGCATTAGGCGGGAGTCTCCCGCATAGACATTCTTTCTCCCGCACTCCCGCATAGCATATAAAATCTCCCGCATCAACAAAATTACCTCAATTAAAGTGTGTATCAACACCTTTATACTAGCTTCCGTCGGTACATTTACGATTTTGACCATGCAATTTTCGTGCGGATTTGAGGAAAACATCATCCCTACCCCCCCCCCCCCCCCCCCCCCCCCCCCCCCCCCCCCACCCCACTTGTCAGGATTTCAGCTGCTGACGGGGGAAAAATTGTGCATGTTTTACGATAATTTTTTTGAGTATGTATCTCTCCCTCCCAGCAAATTCCAAAGGTTGACAGCCCTGATGTAAGATTACTAGCACTACCTCTTCCTCAATGAATGCACATGTAAGATTACTAGTACTACCTCTCCCTCAATGGATGCACATGTAAGATTACTAGTACTACCTCTTCTTCAATGGATGCACATGTAAGATTACTAGTACTACCTCTCAGGGATAGCACTGGGTCCAAAATCTGAGAGGTCCCATGACATTTTTCAGGACCCCGTAGGACTTCAAAAAACAAATTTAAGGGGTCCCCCAAGAAATTGAGGGGTCCTGAAGTTTGGGTATTTAAAAGATTTACTTTTTACGGGCAGTTTTAATGAATTTATTGTGAGCAAAGGATGGATATGTAATTCACAGAATTTTTTAAGGTTTCCATTTCCACACATCGTCAAATTTAAGGGGTCCCTTCAATTTTGATCGGGACCCGCAAGTCTTTCCAATTTGAAACCTGACGCGTCACTATTAGAAAGTGAGAGGTCTAGGACGCGCAGAAGCGTCAGAGGACGCGCAGACGCGTCAGAATGCGACCCCTGTACCTCTTCCTCAATGGATGCACATGTAAGATTACTAGTACTACCTCTCCCTCAATGGATGCACATGTAAGATTACTAGTACTACTACCTCTTCCTCAATGGATACACATGTAAGATTACTAGTACTACCTCTTCCTCAATGGATGCACATGTAAGATTACTAGTACTACCTCTTCCTCAATGGATGCACATGTAAGATTACTAGTACTACCTCTTCCTCAATGAATGCACATGTAAGATTACTAGTACTACCTCTTCCTCAATGGATGCACATGTAAGATTACTAGTACTACCTCTTCCTCAATGAATGCACATGTAAGATTACTAGTAGCCTACTACCTCTTCCTCAATGGATGCACATGTAAGATTACTAGTACTACCTCTTCCTCTACCCCCCCCCCCCCCCCCCCCGGGTATTCCTCCTTGTACTTTAGCTCTCTTATCGGACATCTCTTAAAATATTCATAGTCCAGGGTGTCCTAGAATAATTTATACAGGGAAAGGTGCATTTATTTAGCCATGAATAACATTGTTATCGGTCAGAGTGCTTAATGATCTTAAGATTCAAACTATTTAACATAGTTAACAATCCAAAATGGCTGACACAATGGCTCCCAAAGTTGCTGCAAAAACTGTCAAATTCCATAAAATGGGATAATTTCAACCTAAATGTATGACTAAAATATAGTTATATTGATGGGATGTATGTATTAGACCACTAGTTACTCATATCTAGTTTTTTTGCTTTGTTAACACACTTAAAAATCCAAAATGGCCCCCAAATGGGTCCCAAAATGACTGAACAAATTATCAAAATTCCATAAAATGGGATCATAAATATCAACCAAAATATATGATGAAAGTATAGTTTTAACATTGGGATGTATGTATTAGACCACTAGTAACTCATATCCAGTATATTTGCATGGTAATAACATACTTTAAATCCAAGATTGCCCCCAAAATGGCCGCTGTAAATGTAAAAAATAGTCTACATGAGTGTATGATAATCCAAAATAGATATTGTAAGAGTTTATATTATATCACATTCACCAAATAGTATGTTGAAAACTGATACGCTATTGCTTTTAGATATAAGGCCAACCTCTGACCATTTTGATTCAGTATCACTTTCTAAACTGCCAGAATGGATACGTTGATGTTAAATGACCTAACACATTTGTTTGTATTGCGAATGGCCATACTATGTACTACCAATTCCCCCTAATATAAATGGGACAGCATTCACTACATGTCTATGATAAAGCCTAGGGGCTGTAGATCTAGTTTGGGTATTCTAAAATATCCAATATCCAAGATGGCTACAAAAGGTTAAGATAACTGAAAAACAGTATTGTTATTGTTAGCGGTACATTAGATATAACCAAATTATTATATCTACAGCTTTCAATCCATCCAGTAAACATATTTGTATATGTGACAAGGTATGATTGACTCCATTTCGACAATGTGATGTTATTACCTCCAAATGGTCAATAAAATTACCTCCAAATGGTCAAAATATATACCACAGGTACGTGGCCACCAATTGTCCAAAATATGACCAAAATGGAGTCTATACCATTCAAGACATTGTCACATACAGATACGTTTACTGGGTGGATTAAAATCTATAGATATAATAATTTGGTCATATCTAATGTAACACTAACAATAGGCCTAAACTAATACTGTTTTTCAGTTATTTTAACCTTTTGCAGCCATCTTGGGTATTTTAAAATACAAACTAGATCTACAGCTCCGAGGCTTTATCATAGACTTATATTGCATGCTGTCCCATTCAATCTGTCCCACTCAATTTGGGGGTATTGGTAATTGTGATAGTATGGTCATTGACAATACAAATCAATTGTTTTAGGTCATTAAACATCAACTTAACCATTCTGGCAGCCATTTTTGAAAGTGATACAGAATCACAGATGTGGGCCTTATATCTAAAAGCAAAAGCTTAGCAGTTTAGAACAAACTATTTGGTGAATGTGATGTAATATGTATACACTCTTACAATATCTATTTGGGATTATCATACACTCATATAGACTATTTTTTACATTTACAGTGGCCATTTTGGTAGCCATCTTGGATTCAAAGTATGTTACAATGCAAATATACTGGATATGAGTTACTAGTTGTCTAATACATACATCCCAATGTTAAAACTAATGTATACTTTCATCATACATTTTGGTTGATATTATCCCATTTTATGGAATTTCGACAAATTGTTCAGTCATTTTGGGGGCCATTTCGGATTTTTAAGTGTGTTAACAAAGCAAAAATACTAGATATGAGTTACTAGTGGTCTAATACATACATCCCATCATTATAACTATATTGTAATTATACATTTAAGTTGATATTATCCCATTTTATGGAATTTGACAATTTTTGCAGCAACTTTGGGACCCATTTTGGGACCCATTTTGGCAGCCATTTTGGCAGCCATTTTGGCAGCCATTTTGGCAGCCATTTTGGCAGCCATTTTGGCAGCCATTTTGGCAGCCATTTTGGCAGCCATTTTGGCAGCCATTTTGGCAGCCATTTTGGCAGCCATTTTGGCAGCCATTTTGGCAGCCATTTTGGCAGCCATTTTGGCAGCCATTTTGGCAGCCATTTTGGCACCAATTTTGGCACCAATTTTGGCAGCCATTTTGGCAGCCATTTTGGCAGCCATTTTGGCAGCCATTTTGGCAGCCATTTTGGCAGCCATTTTGGCAGCCATTTTGGCAGCCATTTTGGCAGCCATTTTGGCAGCCATTTTGGCAGCCATTTTGGCAGCCATTTTGGCAGCCATTTTGGCAGCCATTTTGGCAGCCATTTTGGCAGCCATTTTGGCAGCCATTTTGGCAGCCATTTTGGCAGCCATTTTGGCAGCCATTTTGGCAGCCATTTTGGCAGCCATTTTGGCAGCCATTTTGGCAGCCATTTTGGCAGCCAATTTAGCAGCCAATTTGGCAGCCAATTTGGATTGTAACTATGTTAACAAAGCAAAAAATACTGGATATGAGTTACTAGGGGTCTAACGCAAATATCTCATCGGTGAAAGTATATTTTCATCGTACATTTCGTTTGATATTATGCTATTTTATGGAATTTGACAGTTTTTGCAGCCACTTTGGGACCAATTTTGGGGGCCATTTTGGAAGCCATTTTGGATTTTTAACTATGTTAACAAAGCAAAAGTACTGGATATGGGTTAAGTAGTTAGGCAAGTGGGGGTCCAGGACCCATTTACCTTGTATACTCCGGCACCAGTAATTACTATAGTAATTACTGGTGCCGGAGTATACCAATACCCTCGCTTCGCTCTCTCTCAGCTTGGATTTAATAGTTAAAAATTACTGGGTACCGGGGTATACAAGAAGAAAAAAAGTTCCATAACCCCCACTTGTCTAACTACTGCCAATACAACAAAGGGAATTTTGAGATTTTTTTTTTTGGTATGATTTTTGTAGTTTTAAAATTGGTTAAGGGATTTAAAACTAAATTTATTACATTTTATGTAAATAAATAGGTAAATAAATTTAATTTAAACTTTTTTATTTACCTTGTATATAAACAAAATGTTACTAGATGACTTTAATGCTTTCCATAATATTACAACACCAATTGTATTACCGTTTAAGGAAGAAAATGGTATTTTGTATGTAGTATATAAATCGAAGGACTGGGCGGTATCATATATAAGAGGCGGAATAAGTTCATTTTATTCAAAGTCTGTGTTAAAATTGAAAAAGAAATTTGGGGTTGAATTATTACGCGCTTTAAAATTAGAGCCTGAAAAGATAAAAATTAAACCAAAAAACAAAAAAGAAAAATCAAAACCAATTGATGGGCCTCTTAAACATGTGGTATATAACAGGGAATCAATAGATAATGACATTTTAAACGAATTAGCAGATGTAAACCCTATTGATCCTATGTTTAATTCACCAATTTTAGAAGATCTTCCTGCACCTTTAGAACCGTCTAATACTGCTATGTATTTGGAGTTAACCAAATATACTTTTGGTAAATTTCTTAAAAGTTATGAAATGGCAGTTTTAGAAAATAGAAATGATCCTGTCGCATTTTTAGAAGAAGTTGAGTCAATAACAGCAACACGGATAGCGAGAGAAGCAGCAGAGTTAAATGGAGTAAAATTTAATTTAGTTTTGCAAATATTAATGAGAAAAGACAATCCACAAACAAATAACTCAACATGCACACATCCAAGTTTTTATAGTGCGCAAATACCCGTTTTGAAAAAAGGTGATACAGATGAAGACAATATTAAGCTGAATTTAGTAAACATCGATCTTGCTCAAGCACATGCTAAAATAATAGCAAGTATCGAAAATTACGTTAGCATCGGGATCTGGGTGGGTTGTGGATAGAATTGAAAGATTGTTTTTAAATTTTGCGGAATACTCACCTTTAAGGGGCGGCTCTTATATTCCTTATAATTGTTTGAGGTGGGCATTACGATCAGCGTTATTTCCAACAAATGATCACTCAAATAGAACTTCAAGTTATCCAACTAATGATGGGTTAAATTTTACAGGTATAGAATTTCCTACTCCATTAACTCAGATTAAAAAAGTAGAAAAACAAAATAACTTAGCAATTAACGTGTATGGATGGGAAAAAGGATGTACTGTAAATTATTATATTAGTAGTCAGCCTTCAGAAATACCTCGCATTTGTTTGATGTTATTAACTGAAAAATTAAAAGATAATGAGGAGGAATTTGAGTGGGGTGAAGACACAAAAGCAAATTTGCATTATACTTGGATTAAAAATTTAAATGGTCTTTTATATGATCAGACTTTGCATAAAGAAAAAAAGTATTTTTGCGATAGATGTCACCACGGATATATTAGAGCAGATTTACTTGAGGAGCATAAACCTGAATGTCGAGGGAATGGAGAAAGGTCTATTAAAATAGAAATGCCAACGAAAAACAAATCAATTCTAAAGTTTGAAAACTATCGCAAACAGCTTAAAGTACCATGGGTAATATATGCAGACTTAGAAGCACTAGTTACGAAAATAGAAGCTCCAGCGCCTGAAGAAAGAAAAAACACGCAAAAAACATCTGTTCACAATGTGTGCGGATTTTCGATTGTAGCTGTTAGATCTGATGGAGTATCTGAGAAGCCTATAGTTTACCGAGGACCTGACGCGATGAGTAAGTTTTTTGAAGAGGTTGAAAAATGTGAAAATGATATTATTAAATCGCTAAAATGCCCCAAAAAGATGGATACTTTAACTTCTAAAGAGTGGAGGGAGTATTATAACACTAAACAATGTTGGATATGTGAAGAGGGTGGTTTTTATAATGAAAATAAGAAAGTGTGTTATAATCAAAAGGCTGTCCATAAGCGCTGTCGTCCTGAAGGTAAGTTTGAAGATGTAAATAACGAAATAAATAATAGCTATTTTGAGGCGAAAGAATGTGCAATTTGTTTTAAAAATGTTTTCTCAAAGATATAAAGTACGTGATCATTGTCATATTACAGGGGAATTTAGAGGGGCCGCCCACTCAGATTGTAATTTAAAACTGCGAATTAAACCTTCGAATAGAGAGTTCTTTATCCCTGTAGTATTTCATAATTTACGAGGTTATGATTATCATCTAATTATGCAAGCTATTAGTGAAACTGAAGGTGTTATTAAGTGTATTCCGAATAACATGGAAAAATATATTTCATTTTCTTTACGACAATTACGATTTATTGACAGCGCACAATTTTTACTAGCTTCATTAGATAATTTGGTTAAGGCAAATCCTGCTGAAGTATTTAAAATAACAAATTTAAATGAGCCAGATCAAGAAAAAAGTAAATTATTGCTTAGAAAAGGAGTTTATCCTTACGAGTACATGGATGATTGGGAGCGTTTTGAAGATAAACAACTACCTCCTATTGAGGATTTTTACAGCAGTTTAACGGATTGTGGAATTAGTCAAGAAGACTATATTTATGCACAAAAAGTTTGGGATACATTCGATTGTAAGAACATGGGAGACTATCATGACTTGTATTTAAAAATTGATACAATGCTGCTTGCGGATGTATTTGAGAAATTTAGAAATACATGCTTAAAACACTATAAACTAGATCCGGCTCACTATTATACAGGTCCGGGGTTATCGTGGGATGCGTTGCTTAAAAAGACAAAAGTTAAACTTGAGTTATTAACAGACTATGACATGTATTTATTTATTGAAAAGGGTATGCGAGGTGGTGTTTCTATGGTAAGTCAGAGATATGCTAAAGCAAACAATGATAAAGTTTCAGATTATGATCCAACTAAACCAACAAGCTACATTCAATATTACGATGCGAATAACTTGTACGGTTGGGCAATGAGTCAATATTTACCAACATGAGGGTTTGAGTGGGTTACAGATTTATCAAACTGTGATTTTTCAAAGAATGGCTATATTTTAGAAGTTGATTTTGTATATATAAAAGAGCTGCACGATGAGCATAATGATTATCCTTTAGCACCAGAGCGCATGAAAATAGATAAAGAATGGTTATCAGATTATCAAAATAACTTGATTGAGAAAACTAGTCTTAATACAGACAAACTTGTACCGAATTTGCGTAATAAGAAAAAATATGTGTTGCATTACAGAAATTTACAACAGTGCATTGATTTAGGTATGAAATTAACAAAAATACATAGAGTATTACGTTTTAATCATTCACCTTGGATGGAGCCATATATTCAAATGAACACAGAACTTCGAAAACAAGCAACTAGTGATTTCGAGAAGGACTTGTATAAGCTAATGAATAATGCAGTGTTTGGCAAAACAATGGAGAATTTGAGAAAGCGTGTTGATGTTCATTTGGTTCGTGCTGATGAGCATAATAAAATAAGAAAGCTAATTGCGAAGCCAACATTTGCAAGAGAGAAAATATTTAGCAATGAATTAGCTGCATTGCATATGTATAAAAGTAAGCTATGTCTTAATCGGCCCGCATATGTAGGAATGTGTATTTTGGATTTAAGTAAATTGCTGATGTATGACTTTTATTACAACCATCTTAAAAAACAGTACGGAAGCGCTTGCAAATTGCTTTACACCGACACAGATAGTTTACTTTTACATATTGAAACTGAGGATATTTATCGTGTTATGGCGCAACATGCAGATTTTTACGATTTTTTACGATACTAGCAATTATCCTAAAGAACACCCTCTTTACAATGAAAAAAAATTAAAAAGTTCTTGGCAAAATGAAAGACGAATGCGGTGGAGCAGCGGTTGAGGAATATGTTGGCTTAAGACCTAAAATGTATTCAATAGTTAAATCGGATGGTAATATCCGCAAAGCAAAAGGCGTAAAAAAATACGTGGTTAAAAAGCACATCACGCATGAACAATATAAAAATGTACTTAAAGATCAAAAAGTTATTAGGCATGGCATGAATATGCTACGGAGTAAAGAGCATCAAATATACGGCATACATGTTAATAAAATATCACTTTCACCTTTAGACACAAAGCGATGGATTGCAGATGATGGAATTAGCACTTTAGCATATGGGCATTACAGAATACCACCAGGTGGTAATTGAGTATCAGGAGGTACTACTAATAATTCTTGACGTACAAAACCGCGTTTTGGTGTGTGAGGGTTTATTTTTTGGTCTAAATAATACAAAATTGGGTCTCCAGGTGTTACGATGGTATTACCTATTCGATTTATGCTTAACGACCAAATTGGATCAGTTGCTCTCCTTTGTTCACCACCTTCTAACTCACCAGGTTGGTATAAGTATCGTACTCCAATGTTTGTAGGTATGCGCTGTTCAGATTTGGAACCCCGTGGTGCAGAAGATTTTATTTCAATTTGATTATTTGTTATAGCCACAGAAGGTTTTTTACCGATTAATCGAGTTACCTCATTATTTAAAGCCTTAACAACGGCTGGAAGTCTAGCAACCCATTCTCTCGATCGTGCATCTTTGCCATGTGCTTCCAACAGTAATCCTTGCGCATACTGATGCCCAAATAGCCTCTCAGCAAGTGTTCTGTTAAATCTCTCAACTATTCCCTGAGCTCTATGCAAACCCCTTTCACCACGTCTAATTGCAACATTATTTAATGCCATTAAGTTACTAACAGTGCCCATGAATTCACGTCCTGAATCAACTTGTAGCAATTTAGGCCATGTTAGTGGGCCGCGTTTATAAATATTAGAAAATGCTTTTGCAACTTCATCAGAATTTTTCGATGAAAGCGGGTGAGCTTCCTTATAGCGCGAGGCAATGTCGACAACTGTTAAAGCATACTTATATAGTTTGCGTCCGCGGGGTAATTTATCATGTGGTAAAAATAATAGATCGGCTTGATGGGCTTCATTTGGTGTAATTATATCAAATTTAGGTCTTGGAATATATTTTGGAGCAGGAAGATATATTTGCCAAATTGCTTGCTTTTTTAGCCAATTTTTTGCAATTTCTTCTGACACACTCGCGGTGGATGACAACTTTTTGATGGCAGCAATTCCACGCCAATATCCTTTTGGGCTATAATAAATTTTAGATAGCTTAGTGGAGGTACGGGAGTTTACTTCTGTTTATGAAGCCATGATATATTAAGTGCATACAAAATAATTTATTGCAATTAACACTACCCTTGAATTAAATAAGACCGCAGAAAATAGTTCGATTTATTGGTGTGCAACATCTGTGTGAACTCAATGTGTGTGATAATAACGTGTGGCTAATGTAAATACCACACTATTTGCTAAGCCAGCTCATCTGTTGATTTAACAGTAGATAGGCTTAATTGTGTTAACTGTAATAATTATAATTTTAAAAAAAATTAAAAAATGATTAGCACACACGGCACTTACATAATTATAACCACACTTATAAATACTTGTATGCTAAATAACCAGTGAGAACTAGACCTGTGCTAATAATAAATATTTCACCAGTCTGTATATTTGAGACTTGATTTTCGTCCAAATAATCTTCTAACATAGGCTCTGGGCCTGTATCTTGTAGCGTTAAATGTTGCCCCGTAACGAGATAATATTCTGCAGCGGCTTTGGATATCTGAGTGAATGTTTTTTCAGAGTTTGCTTCTTCACGTAATCGTCTGTTTGCATAATCGATGTTGTCTAGTCTTTTCTGATTCCATATGTCTCTACCTTTTTGTAAGTCTTCTAAAGCTAAGTCATGCCTTTTCCTCTCAGCATCGCCATTAATTAAACTAAACAAGAAATTACTTCCCGTGAAAGCCAATGCATTTACAACAGCACCACCTATTAACATCGCCATTATATATTTAATCTATTTTTTTATTTTTTTTATTTTTATTTCCCGGTGTAACGCCTGAGCTTGGTATAATATTTTCAGGAAGCCATCCTTGTTTTTGGACCCAAGTTTTTGTTAAATCTGCAAGATAAAAATTGAGAGTAAACTTGCCCATATTTTCAATATTAAATTTGCCTAGATTAGTTGGTTTAGTGCCAAATGCCTTTTCTGTGAGGAAACAGTTGGTGAAAACAAGCCCACTTAGCAAGGCTGTATTGTATGCTGAATTAACTAGTGTATTTGTTGTAGTGTCCATTTATATATTATGCACACACACAAAAATAAAAAAATAATTAACTACAATGCTCTTTATAATTTTTACAATCCCAACTACATAATGCAATTTTTACAAGTGGAGGTGCGGAGGCGATAAGCCCCTGCCTTACCAATCAAATACATTATCTGATGGAGCGGAATCAGTTGTTTTAGCGACTGGAGCGGGGGAAGGAACTGTGTTTGTTTGTATTTTATTACCTCGTTGAAAGAATACTAAAATTCCCCCTACAATTAAAATAGTAAGTGCTGCAGGAACTTGCCAATACAAGTAATCAGTGCTAATTTTTGTATGTTTTCTAGGCAGTTCAGGAATGGAAATAGGCTGTGATGGTTTATCGTTATAATTAGCTATTATTTTTGCTGACTCTTCTATTTGCTTTTGCATTTGCGCTTTTAGTTCTTTTTGTTTCGCGGCATTTCTTCGCCCTGCCTCTTGTCTCTTGGGATTTTTGATTTTGACTGCTGGGGCTGTTACAGGTACTGGAATTGGCGCTGGAGGTGGTACAACCTTTGGTTCGATCGGCGCCTCAGTTTTAGGTTCAGATACACTAACATCGTCTTTTTGCTCTGACATTTTATAATATTAAATTATAATTTTTTTATTTAGAAATTATCCCTAATTACCCATAATATTACCCACAATTATCCACAATTACCCACAATTACCCATAATATTACCCTCAATTATCCACAATTACCCACAATTACCCATACATTTATTTCTCTTTTTGAGATTCTGACGATTTAACTTTTTCATTATCTTCTGATTGTTCAGGAGTTGTTGTGGTGCAATCCCCTCTGTGAATGTATCCACAAGTAAGCAGAGTTGCTGTAAGCGGTGCTAAGTAATGTCCATACTTATGGTAAAGCGTGCAACTGTATGTACTCAAAGCAATATTAATTACTGGATTGTTTATTAGCGTTTCTGTTAATTCTTCACCATCTCGTAGTACTAGTTTGTTATTTGAAAGTGTACGAGCTAGCAATCCCACTGCATTTGCATAAGCTGAGCATAATGCTGATTTTACTGACTTTGCCAATACATTGCCGATGTATGCATCATATCGCGAGTATAATTTTAACAGTCCTTTTTCTTCCATGCTCTCAATCTCAGCTACTGTAATGTTTTTGCCTAAATATTCTTTGCTATTTCCTCCCGCAACAACCCCAATTAAGCGTTCTCGCATCGGTGATAGATCAAGTTGTGGAATTACAGGAGGTAGATTTGAAGGTTCACCTTCGTTTTCAAGTTTTTGAATACTATTCATTAATGCATCAATACTAGCGTCGTCCATTTTATATTTAAGAAATTATTTTTTTTAAACAAAATAGTTTAATATTAACCATGTTGAAATTGTTATTATGCATACATTTGCACACACTGTCGTAATCGCTAAGATTTGTTCCATCTATTTTAAGAAATTATAAGAAGTTGGTTGTTCAGTAACTAATATTAACTTTGAGTGTTTATGTTGTGCAAGTAAGTCTCGCATTCTATCTCGTTCGTCTTTTGACGGAATAACATCATTTTCGCGCAAAGCATCAGCAAAACTGTCACGATCTTTACAATAGAACAAACATAGCCACTTAATTTGCTCGCGGAAGTCGGTAAGAATAGAGTTATATTTTTGGGTAAGAATCCACATAGAGCAACCAGCATGACGCCCACTAAATGCAATTTCTGACAGCATTTGATTCTTAGTTTTGAGGTCTTTCAGTGCGCTGCAATCATCAATTATAAATAGACTCTCCCTATCTTCTTGTCGCGCATTCAAATTTTTTTTTTTTTTTAGGGCAAGATTCAAACCACCCTCCTTTTTAGGATTAATAAACATTACTCTGTCATCCGTAAATAGCCATTTATGTGCATGATATGTGCGATTCATCTCAAGAGTTGGACAAAAAATAAAAATCCATCTATATCTCGGCGAATAGGCCATTTTGTTCCATATACCAGCATAAACATTAGGACCTCCCTCGGTCTCTAGCAAATTCAATAAAAACTCAGTCTTTCCACAAGCTGTTGCTCCACAAATAATCGCTGAATGCGGTGTCTTCACTAAACTCATTATATTATATCTTTATTTTTACTTATTTTTTTCCCAACAATACCCCCAACAACACTAACTTACTTAACGCGGGGGTGTGGGGTTGCAACCCCCAGCTAGTAGGCAACATTCACAAGACGGCCATTCTCAAAGTTAAGTTGGGCATCAGCGATGTAATAAATGTAGGCGTTTAGAGCTCCAGCTGCCTGGGCTGTCTTCTCAATCTCAATTTGTATAGATTGGCTACACTCTTAGAAGGTCAGGATCAAATATGAGACGAAAAGGATAAATTTTGATCCAGAAGCGGTATCACATATGAGCTTACCCTTTCCGGATCAAAGTGATCCGACAAGCAGGATCAAAAAGTTTGATCCGAAATGGGATCAAATATTTCTGTCAAATGATACTGAAACGGATCAAAATAATGATCCTTAATCGGATGTACCTGTAGCTTATGATCCTACTCCAGGATCAAACTGAATCAAAGAAAAAGTGAAAACATAGGGGGTCATCGGGTGACAGATTGTAAAAACAAGCATGCATGCAAGGGTCTTTCGGTGACACCGGGCCAAAAAAAGGGGGGTATTTTTGATGGAGCCTGGTGTGAAACCTAATATTGATTGAGTGCCCCCACCCCCGGGTGCACACTGCAGACTATATATCGAGTGCAGTAAGCTTACTACATCGTGTAGGCCTAGTACATCGCAGTGATCGTGACATTTTGTGAGGAGCATTTTGACCGAAAATCGTACTGATGGCACTGGTCAGGTACAAGAAATTTGTTCACAAGAATAGAGCATGTTCAAACATAAAAAAATAAAACTACTTTACCGACAAAATCATGTAACATTTTACAGATTAGACTGGATAACTTACCGCGGTATTTCACCCTTGTTTCAACTGTGGCGACCGAATTCAAAAGATCGTCTGCTTGTCGTCTATCGGTTTGCGAAAGAGTGACGTCAGTCACTCATTGACCAATGAACTGTTTCATCGAATTGATCCGGAAATCAGATCAAAGTTGATCAAGGTGAATTTGATCCGTTTGTTGATATCTATCTGGAAACGGATCAAAACGATCCGAAAACGGATCAAAACGATCCGAAAATGATCCTTAAAGGATCAAAACAAAGTGAGCCGGAAATCTACTCATGTATTTGATCCTGACCTTCTAAGAGTGTAGCACCCTCAATTTTCCTGCCGCTACTGTGAAATGTCAAATCATCGTTACTACGGAAATCAAGCCAAAGAGCATATTTATTAGTAAAGTATTCTGCCGCTGTTACATCAGCCAAGTCAAATTCTTTTGCAACATTTATAGCATCGCGGTTCTTGCCGTCTGAGAAATGCTTCCTGATCTCGTGGAACTGTTGATGAGCCCGCATACCGCTAGAATAGATCTGATTGGGCTTACCATCGATTGTAGTTGAAACTTTAGTAATTTTGGGGTTGTAGAAATCTTCACTGTCTCCTTCGAATGCGGTTTGCGGCTCCTTGAATATAATTATAATTCCTTTCATTGAGAATGCTTGAGGTGCTAGAGTAATGTTCCAAGTTGATTCGCTTTTGTTTAGGGGTAGTTTAGTATGTCTTATAACACGATCATAAAGCACAATATGGCGGCCTTTTTGCTTTTGCTTAATGTCCATTGCTAAGGCTTTAGAGTTTAGCACTTCAAATTCCATACTAATCCCAGTAATTGTATAAGTTGCAGTATTATCACTGGACACAATCACGTTGCCATAATTATTGAAAGTTAGCTCGTAAGATAGTCTGTCCTTAAGGTCGTATTGATGAAATGGCATATTAGCCTTGAGCAACTCAAAATCAAGCGGAATGCTAAACAAGTTGCTGTAGGCATCTCCCAGGGCAACATTAGAGGCATTGGCACCCTTATCGCCGGCATTAATTCTAATCTTTCGCAGGGCCTCGGATTGAATTCCTTGATATACTGCGTTTTCACGCTCTTGTTGCGCCATCCACAGATCTTGATAACAGTGAAAAATATCACTGTCATTAAGGGTGTAAACGCTTTGACCTTCTAGCTTAACTTCAATTTTGCTTACGATTGCGCGACCTAAGTTATTGACGATTGTGCGGTTTGCATCTGCAGGTGCATTGAGGGCTATTTTAAACGATAGTTTTGCTGTCCCGGGTATAATTACATCATGAGGGCCTAAATCTGGAAATCGTACTGTTAGAATGCCGTTTGGATCAATTGTGTCTGGATTGTGTGTGTTGTATACTGTCATGCGCTCGCCTTTAATTCCCTTCGCTTTACGTAACCTTCTCATAGGATTATGTTTATTACCATACTCCATACTCATTTTATTATTTATTATATATCTAATATATATAAAAATTAAAAATGATTATGGATGACGTTAACTTAGATGATTTTGCGAGAAGAGGTAGAGACGAAGATACAACAGGAGACACTCAAGAAACATCATTCACAGATGAAATATATCAAACCGAAAGAAATAGTTTTGATGCCTTAGAGCAAAGATTGGCAAACTTAAGAAGAGATGATGGTATGTCCGTAGACAACACACAAATTAATGCTATTAATGCTCTTAATATGCAAAAAAATAAAATAGCCGGTGCTGCTTTTAATAGAGTATTTACTAGCCCTCCTCGCAATTATATAATAGCAACAAGCGATGCTCTTGTACCATCTGCGGAATTAAGAGTAGGAAGTGATGGTGCTATATATGCAAAATGGCAAGGTCTTGAGGTAGAACTAACTACAGTAAGAGATAAACAAATTATTTAAGTCAGCAAGTACTATAGCAAATGATTATGGGCGACTTCTTCCCATGGGGCAAGGTGGCACTAATTTTATGAGAAATGGACTACTATTGAGTAATTACAGACAAAATCAAACTCCCAGGAATATTTCGCCACCAGTAAGAGTCGCCGTAGATGAGGCATTATCCGGTTTACCTGAATCCGTTACTTCATCAAATTTACAACAAGTCATAGATTCCACTCAAGAAAACACAGATATTTTTCTAAAAACTTTAAATGATTACAACCCACAAAATGAATCAACACAACAACAAAACAATTTTGATGCGCAATTAGTTCGTGATGTGGGACGATTTAACCAACAGTTAAATACTGTTAAGGGGCAAATTGAAGCAGCGATGATTAAAATTAATGAATATATTGGGCAACGAGAGCAAGAAGTAGCTGATTCTATTGTTGATATAACTAAAGAACAAAAAGCCATAAGAAAAGAACGCATTGCAGAGTTAGATTCCAAAATCGAATTTCAAAAAAATATTATAACAGGCTTTGTACCGGAAATTAAGACTCAAATTGAAGCAATAAAACACACATACGAAAAAATGCTAAGTAAAGAACTGACGCTTGGTGATAAAATCCGCATACTATTTCGCGAACAGGGAGTCACAATTACGGTTATATTAACGGCAATAGGCTTGGCTATTACCACATTAGTAGAATCCATAACATCGGCAGTAAAATCGGTAACACCAAATCCAAAACCTGACCCAAAACCCGATCCAAAACCCGATCCAAAACCCGACCCAAAACCCGATCCTAAACCAACTCCAGGCTCTCGCGAATGGATCAAAGCACAACTGCAAAAGTTAGTAAATTTGCTTATAAAATTGGGAGATAAAGCATTGGCTGCACTGCCTGGCCTTATTGGGGGCACTCATTAGCCTTTTGATGAAATCAGCGGCTTCTGTAGTTGGGGTGCTTGCAGAAAACTTGTGGGTGCTATTTATTGCCGTTGGGTACCTTTTGTATGAATTTGCTAGTAAACTTATATCCTCAAAGTAAGCGAGTTATTTCAAATACCCCAAAGCTAAAGTTCCTATAATTATACCCCCTACAGTTAAGCCTATTTTAAACTCTTCATGCGTTAATGTTGTTGGATCTTCTTCAGGATCATCTGGAGCATCAAAATCAGAGCTATCACGCAAATTATCTTCGGGAGCTGGGGCTAAGTCAAATTCTGAAGGAATGTCTGGCAAAGGAACTAACGTAGGGGTTACAGGTTGATCGCTCAAATTGGGCCGTATTACTGGAGTTGCATCAAATTCAGTAGCTGAAACCGGTGGTATTTTTTTATGCTGTTCACAGCGTCATTTACCCCAATATAAAAATCACTTGTCGTTGCTGTTGTAAGCAAGTTGTTATATCCGTTTATTGTGCCTATGTAAAGATCCATGTCACTTGGTATCATGTACAAGTTTAGTCCAACAACAAAATCTAATTTGCTTCTTGCATGTTGAAGTATGTCTTGGTATTGATCTATTGACTCTTCAATGTTTTCTATGCCTTTAATTTTGGCATCTACATTTGAATAAAACTGAGATTGGGCTTCAAGCTCTCTCTTGCCGCTTATAATTGATGTTTTTGTTTTTACTTGTGCCCCAACGATTGTGTATACATATGTTCTTATCGATTCATTAATTCGCAAAATACCCTCTTTTGTGAACCCATTGCTTTTATCGAGTATAAACGATCCAATTGCATCAAGTTCTGAACCAACTTGCGGATTCACTGCCTTATGCCGCGAATCAATAACTGTGGGTTTAAAGTATTGCTCGATATATTCAATTTTATAAGTGTGTCGGTCATTCACTGCAAATTTGCCTGAAGGTGGAATATGAACTGTCCACTTGTTAGCTGGGTCGTAGTCACCTCCACGTTCTAGTATTTTTGTTTGTTCTCCTCTTAACCCATGTAAAGAATTGTATCGTACAGACCCAAGACCATAAGATAAATCAAGCCTTTGAGTAGATGGTATTCTATCATCCCAATTAAAATTGTCACGTGTAAAATCGATTAGAGAATAATCTTTTACTTTTTAAATCGCACTGACATTTACGGTAATTTAATCGCACTTTTTTATTTTGTTGTCGTAATTAGGTCCTTACCGCGCATCAATATCACAGCTTTAAGATTGGCGCGATTTTTAAATGTAATCATACCATCCTTTGCTACGACGAAAAGCAGACGTATCAAAATTCAGTAACACATCCTTTGTCCATGGTCGGCATAATTCCAATAAAAAGTTGAGCATTTTGTATCGAGTTAATCAAGTGTAGTATCTCGACAGGTAGAGATAATTACTATATTTGTGCAGTTACTTAAATTGCCAGGTCAACAGGAAGCCGAGGATCGAGTGGAGTGAGATGTAAGATGTGATCGTTTCTTCGTCGCCTTTTTCCATAATTGTATATGCCAAGAAATTGGTGAGTAGAGTATATAAATAACCGTTGTAATTATATGATCAATTATTTGTATAGATGTACTTTTGTAATATTGCAAATTGAAAATCCAAAGACAGGATACAATGCATTTAGCAATTTTAAAGAGATGGTTTCAACGTGATCACAACATCGTATTCATCAAATGTTCACTTCCGGAATGTATCAAATCGGATTGAAGTCCAGTATATGAAAGATGGTTTCAACGTGATCATAACATCACAATTATATCGTTATCAACAAATGTTCACTTCCGAAATGTATCAAATCGGATTGAAAGTCCAGTATGTATTGTGCGCCGCATAAAATCATTAGATTTAGAACTTTGTGTTATTATAGTTATTTTATCCGATGTTGATAAGACATGCTTAACTACACATGAGGGGATACAGGTGTGATAAATGTATATTGTGTATTTCCGTGTTCGTCCATGTGTAATAAGTCTATGGGATTTTATTCGATATATTTGTCAATATTTTTATTTAATAGGCTTTCAACTTGGGTCGGAATACATAACAATCAGGACAACGGCATTTACTCAAGTCTCCATTCATCATAGGAACAGAAACACGACATATATGTACAACGGGATTTCAACTATAAAAGAAGAACCCAAATCATCAAAAGTCGAAAAGAAAAAAACCCACGAACAATCGGTATCGCTATATAGAACTCTACCACATCTTCAGTAACACATGATATTCGCGATTCTCGACGGTATGCGTGTATGTCTCTATATTATTATTAATGTTAATGTTGTCGTATTGTATTATAATAAGATCCAATCTGATCGTTGATCACTAGTTAATATTCTTATGTGAATCAAATCAATTTAGTGTATACAGTCATTGATTGTATTATTTAATAGTTTTGTTTGGACGTACTTTTAATTAAACTAATTATATCCTTGTTCAATTATTTGGTTTTTGCTTCAAGAAGGAAGAAAAGTAAACTTCCTCATCTGAGATATTTGCATTTCATATTTTCAGAATTTTAATTATAATTATCTTTTGTTCATTTAATTTACAAATGGTAACCATGGTAACGACATGATTTGTATGTGTAATTCTTCTGAATTATTGAAGAGTAATGTGAAGGTCGTAGTGTAGCCATTGATATACATTTGCAACTACTTTAGGTATTTGAAATTTTCATGCTACGCTTTATAAGCTAACCCACTACTATAGCATATAGCTATATTATTGAATTTAGCATTCATTCGTCTGGTCAAATATAAACACTAGTTTCAGCATATCACTACTAGTCTTCCATCACCTGCTGAACCTAGGTTTGACTTTCCGTTTACATGTTATAAAATGAGTGTCAATCATGTACAGGGTATGAATGTTAATGTTGACCATTGTTCTTAAAATTTAAATGTTGTATGTATTTGAAGTTATAAATAAACTTAAATTTGTGATATATATAATAATTTTATCTTGATGTGTGATCCCTAGTGTTATACAGGTTTCAGTATTTAAGGGTTGAGTGAACCAAAACAACTTTTATCATATGAAGTTGACAATGGGGCTCGTCCGGGAACTTAAGGGTTCTCAACCGCCATTTTCTTTCGAAAAAAAAATACGTACAAACCTTTTAACACTGGCAGGTCAAACTTTTATAAGTGTTTAACTTTATATTCATATTATTGTAATACACTTTTATTGTTCACAGATGCTATGTTTCGCTGATGCAGAAACGATCACAGATTCATCATCTTATCCACAATCCAAGATCAAGTCCTGGTTCGTATAGTAGATTAAGATACATATGCTCAACCCAATTGTAGTTGTGTTTTTAATTGTTTGTATATCCCCGAAATTTACATTCATAATGTCTGTTTCAAGCGCCATAGAAATTGACCAACTAACCGAAGTAGGCCAGAAATTAGGTTATACTGGAAATGAGTTGCGCACATTTGTTGATCGCGAGCGGTCAATTCTGAGAAAAGAACGCGATGACCAACGCGAAAACCGTAGGTGCGAGAGAGAATTTGAGAGTTCCAATAGAGAGGAAAATGAAAAACAAAGGCAATTTGAAATGTTCAGGATTCAGAAAAATGAGGAAAGAATCAAACAAGAATTGCAAGCAGAAGAAAAGAAAGTCAAATTGCTACTCCAATTAGAAACTTTGAAAAAAGACACTAGTGAAATTAACGCACAAGTTGCTGCTGATAAAGTGAGAGCTAAACCACCCAAACTTCCAGTATTCTGTGATGACAAGGATGAGTTAGATGTTTATCTTGAACGTTTTGAAAGATACGCTACCTCTCAAAAGTGGAAAGTAGAAGATTGGGCAATCAATCTTTCATCCTTACTCACAGGCAAGGCACTTCATGTTTATAGTACAATACCCATTGATGAAGCCCATAATTATGATACTCTGAAGTCAGCCATACTTAAAGCTTACAATCTCACTCAAGATGGTTATAAACAGAAATTCAAATCAGTTAAACCAGAAGGATCTGAAACTGCTATGCAATATCTCACACGGGTCACTGGTAACCTTCACAAATGGTTTGAAATAGCAAATGTAACAAAATCATATCAAGGGGTTGTGCAATTTTTAGCGATAGATCAGTTTCTCCAAAGTATCCCAAAAGATGTAGCACTTTTTGTCAAAGAAAGAGATCCAAAAAGTCCGGATCAGGTCACTGCTACTGCAGATAGGTTTATTGAAGCACATGGAGGTTGGTCACATACACCTAGAGGTCAAGTGAGGCCACTAACTCAGGTCAGAGGTAGAGGTCAAACTAACGGGGTTACAAAACAAAGTAGCTATCAATATAGTAAACCTCTATCTAATGACAAGAATAATAACAATTCCAAATCAGGTGCTCTAGGAAACTCTGTTAGACCCAAATGTCATTTCTGTAACAAACCTGGCCATTATTGGAGAAATTGTAATGCTGCTCCCAAATCATTTGTCCCGGCTATGTCTATGATATTTGATATGGTACGCGATGAAACCCTTGGGGTAGACATGGTAGATGAGAACTATACAGATAGCACTCAAGATAGGCAAGTCACTAGTGATGAAATAGATCATGATAATGTGGGCCATGAACCACAACAAGAAGCATACTGTGAAAGCTGTAAATCGAACAGCGCCGATGAGACCATTGAAGGAAACTTCATGAAAATGAATATCAATGACCATCACATAAATAATGCTTTACAGAAAGGGCAATTTGAGCTCAAATGTGGCCATATTATACCACTGATGAGCGCTGCATGCACACAAAAATCAAGCCGTATGATACTTTCAGATGGATACATAGGTAATACTAAAGTTCAAGTCATGCGTGATTCGGGTTGCGATGGTATTGTAGTGCAAAGTCATTTGGTACCAAAAGAAGCATTGACGGGTCAGTATATCTCATGTACAATGATAGATGGTACCGTACGTAGGTTTCCCGTGGCTATGATAGACATAAACACACCCTTTTTGATAGGTAGAGTCTCTGCAGTGTGTATGAAAAATCCAGTTTACAAATTGATTATAGGAAGTGTGTCTGGTGCCACGTTACACCCTGACCCTTCATGGGCATATTCACCAATTAGTCCCGCAATTAGTACTGAATTTGAAAGATCAGAAAACACTTCTCCAGATACTGCTAATACGCATGTCACTACGCCAATCAAGACGGTTGATACTCAAGTTAAAAGTCTTGGGAATACAACCAAGAGTCAATCACAGTCAATCACAGAGCCCACTGTTGAAAAGACAGAGACAGTTACAAAACAATATACTCCTGACATTGGTGTGGCTGCCGTTGAAACTAGGAGTCAAGTTTTGGCAAAATCAAAACCATTCAAACCCCTGAAGGTTAGTCAGCCAATGCAAGAAATAGTCACTACTGACAAATTACGAGAAGAACAAGAACATGATTTAACTCTCAAACGAATTCGCGAGTTCGAATGTCATAAGGAAATTAAAACAAAGAAAAACAACGGCACAGTTAAGTTTGTGAAAAGAAATAACATTCTTTACCGCGAATATGAGTCACCAGAAATCAACCATGGCAATGTCTATAGGCAGGTAATAGTCCCTCTAAAATTCAGAAAAGAGGTCATGCAATTAGCACATGAATCTATTTTGGGGGGCCATCAAGGAATCAAGAAAACCACTGACAAAGTTACATCTAATTTCTTTTGGCCTGGTTATCAAGCTGATATCCGACGTTTTTGTCAATCATGTGACATATGTCAGCGTACTATTCAAAAAGGGAGAGTTGTCAAAGTGCCACTAGGGAATACCCCTCTAATTGAAACCCCTTTTGATAGAGTAGCTATAGACTTGGTTGGGCCTATTAGTCCCATGTCTGAACGTGGACATAGATACATGTTAGTCTTAGTCGATTATGCCACTAGGTACCCTGAGGCAGTCCCAATGAAGTCAAGAGTCCGAACGCGTCGCCGAGGAATTAGTAAACATATATTCAAGGTTGGGATTCCCCAGGGAGGTCTTGTCGGACCAAGGTACGCAATTCACTGCCAATGTAATGAAAGAAGTCAGTAGATTGTTATCAATTAGACAATTGACTAGTACCCCATACAACCCTAAGTGTAACGGCTTAGTGGAAAGGTTCAATGCCACACTGAAACAAATTCTCAAGAAATTATGTGCTGAAAGACCAAAGGATTGGGATAGATATGTAGGTCCTCTTTTGTTTGCTTACAGGGAATGTCCTCAGGAAAGTACTGGTTTTGCCCCATTCGAACTCTTATTTGGTAGAACCGTTAGAGGGCCTATGCAAATTCTCAAGGAAGTTTGGACAAAAGAGATCGAACATCCTGAGACAATGAATACATATCAGTATGTTCTAGACTTACGTGATAGACTAGAGAAAACATGTAAGTTAGCACAAGAAGAACTAGCTAAGTCAAAGATCAAATACAAAACCTACTATGACAAAAGGTCAAAACCAAGGCAATACAATGTAGGTGATGAGGTTCTTCTCCTCTTGCCCACTGACCATAACAAACTTTTAATGCACTGGAAGGGACCTTTCCCAATTGTTGCAAAGAAAAGTGTTATGGATTATACTGTTGACTTTGGCCACAGACAGAAAACCTTTCATATCAACATGCTAAAAAAGTATGTTAGGCGTGTTAATGAGTCAAAAGTTGAGCCACCAAAACAGGGAGTCACTGTAGGTAATATGACTACTAATACCGCGGTAACAAAGAACAACACAGGTAAAGAAGTAGTCTCTGAGGACAAGACGACCCCTGAAACTGTGAAAATTCTTGCCCCTGAATTCCTGATGGTTACATGCACTTCTGTAATCGAGGATGAGCCTGAAGCTTATGAATTAGAATCTGAAAATGATGAGAATACAAGATCAAATAAAGAACTGATACATCTTCCCACTTTGGCTCCAAAAGAAAGTGTCAAAGATGTTCAAATAAACCCAGACCTTGCTAAAGAGCAAACATCTAGGATTAAGAGATTGGTAAATAGTTATACCGATATTTTGACCGATTTACCGGGCAGAACTTGTCTCGGTGAACATGATATTAAATTGACTGATAACAAACCAGTTAGACAAAGACCTTACCCAGTCCCTCATGCTCTTAGAAAAAAAATCCAGGATGAGATTGACTCAATGATTAAGATGGGGGTGGTAGAACATAGTGATAGTCCTTATGCTAGTCCTTTAGTCATAGTTAAGAAGCCTGATGGCTCCGATCGATATTGCGTCGATTATCGAATGATCAACGCAAAATCTGTATTCGACGCGGAACCTATTCCGGATCAGAGTGAAATTTTCGCGAACTTAGCTAAAGATAGATATTTCACCAAAATTGACCTTAGTAAAGGCTATTGGCAGATTCCATTAAAGGAAAGTGCAAAAGAAATATCTGCCTTCATAACACACCATGGCCTATACCAATGGAAGACTATGCCATTCGGGTTAGTAAACTCAGGCGCTAGTTTTAGTCGCGTCATGAGAAAACTACTCAAAGACCTTAGTGGTGTCGATAATTATATTGACGACATTTTGATTCATACAGTGACATTTGAAGAACACATGCAAAAGATAGGAGAAGTTTTTAGGCGCCTTAGGGCTGCGAACTTGACAGCCAGACCATCGAAGTGTTTCATAGCGCAATTCGAAGTGGAATTCTTAGGTCATGTTGTAGGAAAGGGTCAAGTGAAACCTAGGCCTACAAAAATTGAGGCGGTTCAAAATGCCAAAAGACCTGAAACAAAGTCACAAATGAGGTCATATCTCGGATTAACTGGTTATTACAGGGCATTTATCCCAAATTATGCTGTAGTCGCAGCCCCTCTAACTGATACAACAAGGAAAGGCGAACCTAACAAAGTCCGCTGGGGGGATAGCCAAGAGAATGCTTTCCAAACGCTTAAACACAAGCTTGTAAGCAAACCAATCTTGAATCTTCCCGACTTGGACAAATCTTTCATTTTAAGAACAGATGCCAGTGACATAGGTATAGCTGCTGTTCTTTTGCAAGAGAAAGACGGAAGTAAATTTCCGATTGCATACGCAAGCAAAAAACTTTCTTCATGTCAACGTAATTACTCAGTGATTGAAAGAGAGTGTCTCGCCATTGTATGGGCTGTTCAAAAATATGAGCCATACTTATATGGAACACAATTCACTATTGAGACCGATCATCAACCTTTGAAATGCGTCCAAAAGTCAAAGGTCGCTAATGGTCGAATTATGCGGTGGGCACTAGCCTTACAACCCTACAGATACCGCATAGAAGCAATCAAAGGTATTGATAACGTTGGTGCAGATTTTCTTAGTAGGGCTATTAGTTTGTAAATAATAAATGATACTCGCATGGCTTTATATATAGATAAGCATAATGCGTCCTCGTAGATTTCTGTCTTTTCCTATGTGGTTAAGAAGTAATAAGTTGTATTCTTTAACCGCTTAGATAAATGTATATAATATTTATCCTAATGTGGGGGTCATTGTCACGTGTAAAATCGATTAGAGAATAATCTTTTACTTTTTAAATCGCACTGACATTTACGGTAATTTAATCGCACTTTTTTATTTTGTTGTCGTAATTAGGTCCTTACCGCGCATCAATATCACAGCTTTAAGATTGGCGCGATTTTTAAATGTAATCATACCATCCTTTGCTACGACGAAAAGCAGACGTATCAAAATTCAGTAACACATCCTTTGTCCATGGTCGGCATAATTCCAATAAAAAGTTGAGCATTTTGTATCGAGTTAATCAAGTGTAGTATCTCGACAGGTAGAGATAATTACTATATTTGTGCAGTTACTTAAATTGCCAGGTCAACAGGAAGCCGAGGATCGAGTGGAGTGAGATGTAAGATGTGATCGTTTCTTCGTCGCCTTTTTCCATAATTGTATATGCCAAGAAATTGGTGAGTAGAGTATATAAATAACCGTTGTAATTATATGATCAATTATTTGTATAGATGTACTTTTGTAATATTGCAAATTGAAAATCCAAAGACAGGATACAATGCATTTAGCAATTTTAAAGAGATGGTTTCAACGTGATCACAACATCGTATTCATCAAATGTTCACTTCCGGAATGTATCAAATCGGATTGAAGTCCAGTATATGAAAGATGGTTTCAACGTGATCATAACATCACAATTATATCGTTATCAACAAATGTTCACTTCCGAAATGTATCAACTCGGATTGAAAGTCCAGTATGTATTGTGCGCCGCATAAAATCATTAGATTTAGAACTTTGTGTTATTATAGTTATTTTATCCGATGTTGATAAGACATGCTTAACTACACATGAGGGGATACAGGTGTGATAAATGTATATTGTGTATTTCCGTGTTCGTCCATGTGTAATAAGTCTATGGGATTTTATTCGATATATTTGTCAATATTTTTATTTAATAGGCTTTCAACTTGGGTCGGAATACATAACAATCAGGACAACGGCATTTACTCAAGTCTCCATTCGTCATAGGAACAGAAACACGACATATATGTACAACGGGATTTCAACTATAAAAGAAGAACCCAAATCATCAAAAGTCGAAAAGAAAAAAACCCACGAACAATCGGTATCGCTATATAGAACTCTACCACATCTTCAGTAACACATGATATTCGCGATTCTCGACGGTATGCGTGTATGTCTCTATATTATTATTAATGTTAATGTTGTCGTATTGTATTATAATAAGATCCAATCTGATCGTTGATCACTAGTTAATATTCTTATGTGAATCAAATCAATTTAGTGTATACAGTCATTGATTGTATTATTTAATAGTTTTGTTTGGACGTACTTTTAATTAAACTAATTATATCCTTGTTCAATTATTTGGTTTTTGCTTCAAGAAGGAAGAAAAGTAAACTTCCTCATCTGAGATATTTGCATTTCATATTTTCAGAATTTTAATTATAATTATCTTTTGTTCATTTAATTTACAAATGGTAACCATGGTAACGACATGATTTGTATGTGTAATTCTTCTGAATTATTGAAGAGTAATGTGAAGGTCGTAGTGTAGCCATTGATATACATTTGCAACTACTTTAGGTATTTGAAATTTTCATGCTACGCTTTATAAGCTAACCCACTACTATAGCATATAGCTATATTATTGAATTTAGCATTCATTCGTCTGGTCAAATATAAACACTAGTTTCAGCATATCACTACTAGTCTTCCATCACCTGCTGAACCTAGGTTTGACTTTCCGTTTACATGTTATAAAATGAGTGTCAATCATGTACAGGGTATGAATGTTAATGTTGACCATTGTTCTTAAAATTTAAATGTTGTATGTATTTGAAGTTATAAATAAACTTAAATTTGTGATATATATAATAATTTTATCTTGATGTGTGATCCCTAGTGTTATACAGGTTTCAGTATTTAAGGGTTGAGTGAACCAAAACAACTTTTATCATATGAAGTTGACAAAAATCTTTAACCATTTTTTCTAACACATCTCTTTTGATTGGATTGTCATAAGGGTCAAAATCATTCTCACTCGGTAGTGGACATCCTAAAACAATAAGAATGCGCCTAATTTGGTAATATGTATGAAATCTAAATATGCTTTTGACCATGGGGTCTTTATATTGTAAGTGTTCTTTTGACACGCCGCATCCTGTAGTTGCACACCAAATTGCAAAATTTAATTGATTTTGCCAAAATTGCATTGGGTTGTTAATCCAGTCGTTGTAAACAGCTTCATCCGTCACTTTGGGCAACTTGTACCGATTCCAGATATTTTTAAACTTCACTAAAAAGCTGTTATGCGGATTTACTTGAATGTGTTGATTTACTAAGCTAAATTGATGCGTTGGTTCATAAACACTACCAGAGCTATAAGATGCTTTAGAGTTTAATTTAAACATTTTTGGAACACTAGGGTCGGTTTGACTCGTTGCATTATTTGTTGCCATTATTATAAATACATAATATAAAATAAAAAAATTACAATAAATAACATCTGTAAAGGCACGTCTTTTAAATTAGCAGAATCAATTTTATATATTTATAATATATATTAATTATAATGATTGTGAGAATTACTAACGCGAGTAAAGGCAAACCATTTACTTTTAATATACCCCTCTGCAACCAAAGTGGAGATATGAAAATTGCAATTAAAAGGATTACAGTGTGGTCTGGATGGTATAATATCTATGAAAAAACAACGGTTAGATGGGGAAGAAATGAACAGGAATCACAGGAACTACCGATTGAGTCAGGGTTTTACAATTTTAATCATCTTACTAAAATTATTATGGATGGAATTGAAAACTTAAGTATAACAGTTAAACCTGAAAGTGGTCTCGTGGATATAACTTTACCTCCAAACATTGAACTTTGGTTGCCGGACCCAATTAGATATGCGTTAGGTATCGATGGATCTAGCTGGATTAATGAGGATTACGTAGGGGATCGTCCGGTAGAACTTGCACCTAAAAGAATACTTATATATTTAAAGCAATTATCGACAACAGGTAATTACCATAAGGTCATGTTTTTTATATACTGCAATCAAGGAAAAAAAGGTTGGCACACTTTGTCTTAATTACGGAAAAAACCCGCCCCTCTCCCCGGAGGCAATGTTGATCCGAGTCATATTATCAGAAGCCATGGTAGGTCCCCCAACATTGATTGATGGGGGATGGGGAAGGATATAAGAAAGGGGGAGACTTTTGCTTTCTATTAAACAGTGCTATGTCCCAAGTCTGATCTCAATTGCGAGCACAGGGATATTTGTAATAAGTTGCGTCAAGTGTGCCAACTATTATTTTCCTTGATTGTCTGAGCGAAATCCTAAATTCACCATGTGGGATTGGTTTTTTGGCTATAACTTTAGAACCAAATGCCCGATGCTAACGAGGTTTTGCACGATTATTGTAGGGTATATTGTCAACATTCCCAAAAAGTTACAAGTATCAATTACGTCATTTAGGGATTGGTCAGTCAATACTTAGGCAACATATACGTCAAAACATGTTATTTTTACAATTTATTTTCATGGATGTGAAACAAATTGTTGAAGAACAATTAGAGTTCGTATATGTATTAATTGATTTCTAATCAACATTTGATAGACGGCATATTAAGTCAGACAAAAGTGTATTAGGGACTGGCCATTAATTACTAAGGCTGTCTCTGTATATTAAATGTGTGCGACGATAGGTCTATAATAGGCCTTGCAATTGTTATAGTTCATGCAAACATTACTATCTTCAGAAGATAGCAATTAATGACACGATGCCATGTTATGTTCCTAGCATTAAAATATATAATCATGGAAAATAATCATAATAACATTTATTTAAAAAATAAATAAAGCCACATAAACAGAATGGCTAATACAAACAAAGATAGAAGAACGAAAAGTCACTTTGTGTATTAGGGACTGGTCATTATTTACTAACGCTGTCTCTGTATGTTAATTGTGTGCGACTATAGGTGTATAATAGGCCTTGTCATTGTTATAGTTCATGCAAACATTACTATCTTCAGAAGATGACACGTTATGTTCTTATCATTTAAATATGAAATTATGGAAAATAAATAAAGTCACATATATCAAATAATGCGCCATGAAGACAAAACTCTAAGATAACGTGCCGATTATTTAAAAAATGGACTTTATGATCGTTTAGAAATAAGCTTAGAGGCACACACAAGAAGAAGAAAAATAGAAGATTGGGCAAGGATTCGAACCTGGGGCCGCGGCGTGGAAGTCTCATATGTTAACCACTACACTAACCGGGCGTGTGTGCATGTTGTAATTGAATTATACGCTATCAATACACGTGCATTGTTATTGCAGCGGTGAATCATTGCAACGGTACACCATTACAACTCATCAAATTTCTCATTATTATGAAATGCAAAACTTTTTTTCTCAATGGATTAGTGTTTAGTGGACAATGTGAAACTCATAGGCTATCTTTTAGAAGAAATGAATCGCATCTTCGGTATGTTTCAACGGTTCACCCCTGCTGAATTTAAACATATATGACTATAGATTTATATTATTTCACCAATGGTACACCGTTGAAAGGTAGGTATGCGGTGCTTAATCTTTGCTTAAAAAGGGTCTATATGAACGGTATTTGTCCTCTAATCCCTTATCCATTGAAAAAATCAGTTCTGTATTTCGTAACAATGACACATTTGATGATTTCTTATGGTGAACCGATGATATTGATTCACCGTTGCGATGACAATACACGAGCATTGATAGCGTATAATTCAGTTACAATATGCACACACGCCCGGTTGGTGTAGTGGTTAACATATGAGACTTGCACCCCACTGTCCCGGGTTCGAATCCTTGTCTAAGCTTCTATTCGATAATTATTTATTTGTTGCTTCTTTTTTCTAACAATCATGATTTGCATTATTTGTTTTTAATCAGCACTATCATTGTGTCTTCTATTTCTTGAATAATCATAATGTCCTAGATTTTGGTACCGAAAGAGTGCAGATGTACTCATTCTTATAAATGGGCGTAATGGCTTGACAACTTTGATTTATTGTCAAAACAAAACAGGCATATTTCATGTTGGGTCTATATTTTTAAGTTATATAGCCACTGGTATTAAGATATATAGATATAGATACTGGTCTTGAGATATATATAAACGACAGGAAGATGTTTTCTCAACGTTTAGCTGATGATATATGAGGTCGAGCATCCATCTGAATTTAAATAACTGGTCATGTCTATAGTTTCACTGCCATTTTAAGTGAAAAATATACCTCCGTATTTAAAAGTGACCGGTCCCTAAAAGTACGTTGACGCATATTGTTTGAACACGTGACCAGTGTTATAACCTATCTGTCGTCCAAATCTGGTGAAGAAATCTTTGTTTAATCTCATGTTATAGCCAAAAGACTTAACACAGATGATTTTTTTAGCAAATGACTCAGACAATCAAGGAAAAAAAGGTTGGCACACTTTGTCTTAATTACGGAAAAAACCCGCCCCTCTCCCCGGAGGCAATGTTGATCCGAGTCATATTATCAGAAGCCATGGTAGGTCCCCCAACATTGATTGATGGGGGATGGGGAAGGATATAAGAAAGGGGGAGACTTTTGCTTTCTATTAAACAGTGCTATGTCCCAAGTCTGATCTCAATTGCGAGCACAGGGATATTTGTAATAAGTTGCGTCAAGTGTGCCAACTATTATTTTCCTTGATTGTGGGTACCTAAAAAAGGTGGATCTGTTACATTTGCACTACATATTATTACTTTGCATGCATATATTTTGGCTATTCTTTATCACACATACTCAAATTTGGTCTTATTTTGATGAGAAAGTACTTGGCCTTTATTTTAAAAAGAAAAATATAAACTACCATGGTTCTGTTAATTACAATAGTTCGTTAAACCTAATTAGTCAGGGGTGGAAGAGTATGCGGAGGAGGAGTATGTGGAGGAGGAGGAGTGCATAGTTGAACAAGTATGGTGCAATATACATTGGGCAAACATAAAATGCACTGGTTTCACTCTTGGTACAATTCTATATTGAAAACATAACATTATTGAAGCTTATTTGAATTAAAAATATAATTAGTTAATTAAGGAATCATTAATTAGCATTAAATAAGAAGCTCAAAAAATTGTTAAGAAACGTAAGTTGGTCGCAGTTTGCGAATGTATGCAAACATTTGCCTGCACCAAACTGTCCATTTTAAAAGTATAGAAAGGTTGAGGTACCCTTTTGAATAAATAATTTAACTATTTAATTAAAAATTAAAAGAAGATATGTAATTAACCTCATATATTCTGTATTGTCTGGATGTTAATTAGCATATTTGTTAAATACGTTTGTGTGGTGTTATTACTTGTTTTTAACTGTGTTACCAAATAAGTAAAAAACTGCTGGTTTTCATCAAGCTTGTAAACTCAGGAGAATTATTAAATCTTTAGGAATGCAACTGACCTGACCTAGTATAGGATGACCAGCATAAGCAGTTTGCCAATCAACATTGGATCACCCTATATATTGAATACAACTTAAAACGAAAACATTTTATAATTCAATCTTAAATCAGACTCTTGAAATTTGAATACTGCACAGAAAGAAAAAAAGTGAGTCATCATCGAAAATGAGTCATTTTGTCCATGTAGTGACACACTATGGCTCAAAATGAGTCATTTTGTCCATGTAGTGACTCATTTTACGATGATGACTCACTTTTTTTTTCTGTGTGGGTTCAAACATTATGGAAACTGACCTAATTTGTTAATTAGCAATTAATTGTATACCACTAAACATGTGCCATTGGGGAAAATTTGAGTCACCCTGTAGTTAAAGGGACCCTTTTTATTGAACATTATTTGAAACTCATACCACTTTAAGCATTTGCCACTTCAAATTGGAATGTAAAATCATGTTTCAGATGCAAATTTAAATTCATTCAATTTAATGATTTGTGGATATTCATGTTTACCTAAATTAATGTTTTAAACACCCTATATGTTTAAAATTAACAACTTTACATAAGAAAAGGTTGACTTTTAAAATCAATCAATGTTCATGTACATGTAATTGATGCATTTTTATTTGAAATCTACTTGAATTTTGTTAAAATACTAGTCTTTGTATGTATGTAGTAATAGAAGCATTTTTCCGGAACTAAATAAACACATTTTTAGACACCCTGTATGTAGGATTTCAGATTCATAATGAAATTTAATTTGCATATGTCTGGATGGGTATTTTATTAAACTACTTTAAATCTGTACTGAACTTTTCTCTCATCACTTCATATACATAGTGGAAGTAATTATTGAAACCCTTTTTTTTAGAAGATTTTGCTTGTTACACCCTGTACAATTTCGGGCCACCCTGTATAATCAACTTGATTGTATGCTATTTGTATCCGTTACAGTATATGCTTTCAGAATATGTATACTTTTACCAACTTTAGATGTAAACTTTTTCAGATATAATGCATTAACTGAAAAAGGAACCTAATTTATGGAAAAAGGGACATGTAACACAAATTGTACCCAGTATAAAAAACATGACCATAATCTAAATCAAAATCTAAGAGGATCTCAATTCTCAACTGTTAGAAATCATTCCAATATCACTAGAGCCCTTTGGACAACATTCCACATTTAATTTTGATAATCCCGATTATATTTCACTGAACTCAGGGGATATAAATGAGCTTGATTTTGATTTTAAAGTAGAATGGGGAAACGGAGTGACACACAAGCTAGACAATAATTTACTGCCAATCGATTTAAATCTTGAAATAAAAAGTATATAATAATATATATATAACAATGAGCATTTATGGACCCAACTATACAACCATGCAAACCTCCTTAACCTCCACATCGCAAGACCTTGATATGGAACAGCACAAAATTATTAACTTGGGTGAACCAAGACAAAGACATCATGCCGCAACTGCTGCTTTTGTTTTAGACTTAACATCACGCCTTAATACAGAAAAATTAAGCAAAGCTGGTGATACAATGACAGGAAATCTTATAATGGACTACAACGCAATCAAAGAGGTTGGAAACCCTGTAGATGAAACTGACGCTGTAAATAAACAGTACGTGGACAGAATCGAACAACATGAACATGATACCAGACCATATGTTTTAGCGAAATATATTGTACTACCTGAAGATGATAGTAAAGTATACTTCTCTGTTAGAGCGAGAAAAAATATCAATTTGGAAAGGGGACTTCTGGTTGAAATTAAACACGACAATGCAGGTAGCGGTGAAACGTACATTAATAACCGTCCACAAACTATTACAGCAACTTATGATATAGATTTGCTACCAAACCCCAGTAAAGACTTGGGTATTATGCAATTAAACTCTAAACTTCACATTGAATGTATACCAAATTTATCAACTCCGTGGACTCTACTCTTTTCAGCACGGCCTGGAGAATCACCATCAGTGGAAAATAATACTTCCATTTTAACATTTTATAACCCTACTACCCAGTCTGTTAAGTATCTAACAATGATGTGGACAGCAGATAGCTTTAAATATACAATTACTGATAATGTGTTAAGCAATGAAAATGCTATAATTCACATTGTAGACACCACAAAGCTTAATCATGTTACCATTCAATGTGTTGCAAATAAACTTAATGTGTGGATAAATGGTAAACAAATAAGACAACATAATTTAAACTTCGATTCTGTACATTATATCAGAATGGGAATGAAGGAATTAGGCATCGTGAGTCTCTACGACAGAAATCTCAACAAAGGGGAAATAGTTCAACATTTCGTAGATCATCACGTTGAAAATTTTACAGACGATGAAGTATTAATTTAAAAAAATATATTCATAATAATATATCATGCCTAGTAAAAAACCAACAGCCCCGCCATTGTACCCAAATTTAGAAGATGAGCTTGCACAACAACAGCTTAATGATAATGGAATAACTTTTAGACTTAGACAAATTTCGGAAATAAAAAGTGTTCTCGAATCAGAAAATGAAACACGAAGTAGATTGAGACGCAGATATAAATCAATATACAATAGTTTTTTCTATGCTAGCACCACATCTGGCGTTATTGCCGTTGGTGCAGGCATCGCTGGTATGACCGCGCTTGGCACTGGGATTGGAGCTCCCATCGCTTTGCCTTTAGGAATTGTATCTATCGGAATGGGTGCCGTATCTGTCGGAGCATCCGCAATTTGTAAAATCATACTTAAGAAAGTTGAAAAACATGAACGCATTAAGAATGTAGCCATGTCCAAGATGTCCAGCATTAATGGTCTAGTATCAAATGCCCTAAAAGATAATAAAATCAGCGATGAAGAATTCCAATTAATTCTGGCTGAGCGAGAGAATTATCGCGGTCATAAAAATCAGATACGCGAGAGAGTGCGTACAGAAGTCAAAGAAATAAATGATGAAGTTAGAGAGCAAATTCGTGCAGATGCCGAAAAAAGGGATGGAAATAGGCAAGAAAGAAGCTGTGAATACTCTTATGAAACTTGGAGCCCCTTAAACTTAAATCCATCAACCCCTTCAACATATTCTAATAAACCCAGCTTGGCTCTAAGCATTATTTGTTGCTCGCCTGGTAGCGACTATCAAAATTTAAAAAAATTAAAAAATTAATAATAATGAGTAAATCTAAGTATATTATAAGCTCTACATCAGATGAATTTTTAAATTAAAAATTTGTGTTAGCTAATTATTTATTAACATGCCATACAATATCAAAGCCGAAATACTTATAGGCTTTATTTTTTTTGCTTTGAATTTCACCATTGGATCGAATGTAACAAGGAAATTCTCTATGTTTATCTTCTTCTAAACGCTTTTCTAGTGCTGAACATGCCCATACGTGAGTTCCATCGGCAAGGGTTATGATCGTTGATTCTCCCTTTTCTGTGTCAATGATCTTTTTCGATACCACTTTATAAATTTTGCCAATTACTAATTCTCTCCATTTCGTCGTTTCTGGGTATTGTGTTTTAAGTAGTTGGTCAAACGCTTCATCCGATAACATAGTTTCTGTACTTTCGTTTGTATACGTTGTTTCAGTTGTGTTAGTTGTGGTCATTGTTATTGTTAAGTAAATTTAAATCTTCAAATAATAAAATAATTAATTATCATTAACTATTAATACCACTGCTTCAGTTTTTGGCATTTCTTCTGTTATTGTTATTTCTTCTTTAACTAGCGGTTTTGGTAGTTCTGCCCCGTTTTGTATTTGAGTGTTATGATTCCAACAATATAAATTCTTTGGTCTTCGGCCATTATTGCATTTCTTTGCTTTTGCGCTAACCCACTGGCACGATGGGTCGTTTTTAAGTTTAGGATATTCACCCGTTGGATAATCAATTAGTGGCGTTGGTATAAGTTCTGCCATAAACTTGTTTGAAAACTTAATCCCCAAACTTGACTTCATTTTAAACTTTTCGGGACTTTTTTTATAATTTAGTTGTATCCAATTCTCTTTGTACTTTACAAACAAGTCATTATCCTCAAACTTGAAGTCTAGATTAATGTTTGTATTCTCTGGTATCCCATAAAACTTTTTAAAGTTTACTAGTGCTGTTTGCAAATCCATATATATTTGAGGATTTTTAATTTTTTTAAATAAATTAATTAATACAAAAATCATACACAAAAAAATTCTCCTCGTTGTATTTGTAGTAGTTAGGCAAGTGGGGGTTATGGAACTTTTTCTTCTTCTTGTATACCCCGGTACCCAGTAATTTTTAACTATTAAATCCGAACTGAGAGAGAGCGAAGCGAGGGTATTGGTAGTAATTACTGGTGCCGGGGTATACAAGGTAAATGGTTTAGAACCCCCACTTACCTAACTACTGGGTTATTAGGGGTCTAACACATACATTCCCTCGTTAAAAGTATATTTTCATCATACATTTATTATTATGCTATTTTATGGGATTTTGACCATTTTGGGCAATTAATTTGGCGGCCATTTGGTTTTAAGTATGTTTACAAAGCAAAAAATACTAGATATGAGTTGCTTGTGGTCTAACACATACATCCCATTGTTAAAACTATACTCTGATCATACATTATTTCAGTTTGAGTGCAACATACGGTAGTTTTCTGAGATTTTTTGGGGGGACCCCCTGAAAGAACCCCCCCCCCCCCCCGGTTAGGGGGGTGAGTTCAGGATTTGGGCTGATTACCCAAGATATTCTTATTCCTCATGAAATTCTGGTCTAGAAAAACCATATGAGATAAAGAACGCCTCCAAGTGATACCTAGCTTATTTTTAGCCTGGTCTACTTATGCTATCTCTACCTATCAGTTTTCCAATTACGCGTGGTCAATGAGAGGTATGTCAGAAACCAATTCAACTGAAGTGATGGGAATCTACGGTGTTGCAGCTGTGCAGCGCTGTTCACCACTCGATATCGTTTGAATCGCAACATCACCCGTTCATAAAATTAATAAAAATTGTTTATGTGCAAAATTTAACATTAAATATTGTTGGTATTTAAGTATTTGCCAATTTTAAGATAATAATACACAAGTTTAATGTGTTGCAACACCAAAAGAATATGCATTACTGAATGAATAGATACACACAATTTGTCACGATTCGAATCAGCTTTTTATATTTTTAATAAACCTTAGGTAATTTAAAAGACAATACTAGCTGTTGCTACTTCACAATTTATATTGTTACCGAAATATGGATTAATTAGGGGTTCAATAAGGTTTCGGAGTTGTTTATCTTGAATCGACAACGGTAAGACGGGTTTAAAATAAACCCGTCTTACCGTTGTCGATTCAAGATAAACAACGTCGAAGACCTTGTTGAACCCCGTTCAACAACGACCAAACATATTTACATCATTCAAATGTGAATATCGTTTTGGATAATTAATGAAAACAAGTACAAAACTTGTTTTAATAGGCTTAATTTGATATTAAAAAAATAGCTGCTCTTTAAAAAAAGTTTACGTTTATTATAATTAGGCCCTTATTTGGACATCGTCCGTTCCCCGTAAATGGGAGATCGAACTTCAGAATGGGCTGGGTTACAAAAGGTAAACATGAGAGAAGACAAATTATTTCGCAAGTAATTGTGAAATTAAAAATATTTTGTCAATAGCATTTTATTCACACACCACCTTTATAACATTCAGAAAAAATTTAAATTTACACAACACATTTTGATACATGTTTATAGAATATTTGTATAAAATCAAAACACACCCCTCCGTTTCAATAGTGATACGGTCCTGGAGATCAAGGCGAACACGTTTCGCCGCGATGATGCAAAAATTGCGATTCTCTTGTGCTCAGGTAGTGACGGTTCGGCTAAAATTGTGGCTTTAGAAGTGAATCTTTACATATGGCCCTCGCCAAGAATATTTTCCTCAGGGGTATAGCTACATTTCGGTATATAAAGCTATTTGCTAACTTTAAGGATTGCATGGCGAAATGCATTTATACGTCGAAAAAATGAACACATTTTTGCGAACATTTTTGTTTGTTTACAATTTTGCGGTTTCCAAATAAGGTTCGCTATCCTTAGGCTAGTAATTTGCATATGAACAGTGGGTTTATCTCAAATCAACAACGCTTTGTTACTGTACTTAAGGTATGGGGGAGTTGTTGAACAGACGTTATATACATGTATACGGTTTATATTGAGTGAAGGCTGCATAGTAAAGTAGTTGTTTATTTTTATGACAAATCGCTTGAACCGATTTTCAACATCTGTCTCTTTGATTGCACACAATTTCAAAACCAATTTAACAATGATGATTAATTTTTCACAATTGCATTTCGAAGACTTAACCCCCTGAGAACTACCGGCCGATTGGTCAGAAAGATGGATACATCATTTATTGCACCAATGAGAGACATTGTTAGAATAATTGTATCCCTGATAAAGATGGGAGTGAATCATTTTACAAGCTGCATTTGAATTGGCTATTCATATAAGTACATCTTGTAATAAACCAATCAGAACCACTGTAAAATGCATGTTCTACATTCTCCCTAATATAACATTGCCAACATGAATGTCGGTCTCATGACATTTGTCATGATTATAGCTTTGAATTTTAGCTACGTATTTACAGTAAAGGATAATTAATATCTGTATCACTTTTGTTCTGATTGCCCTCAAAATAAATACATTATTGTTTATTTTTCTCTACGTATTGTTTGGTTAGATATAAGAGCATGATATTTAAAGGTAGATGTTCCAATTGCTGGCCCGATTTTCAACTTGGTGTTTTCTATATGACATGAAAGGTCATCCTTAAAATTGACACATTCCAAAGTTTGATTTGCATGACTCCAATGGTTCAATTTTTAGATACACAAGGTCGCAATAAGATTGTATATTGAGTAGTACACAATTAAGGAAAATAATAGTTGGCACACTTGACGCAACTTATTACAACTATCCCTGTGCTCGCAATTGAGATCAGACTTGGGACATAGCACTGTTTAATAGAAAGTAAAAGTCTCCCCCTATTTCCATGGCAATGCCTATTATAGACCTATAATATTCGCACACATTTAATATACAGAGACAGCGTTAGTAATTAATGACCAGTCCCTAATACACTTTCGTTTGACTTTATATGCCGTTTATCAAATGTTGATTATAAATCAATTAATATATATACGAACTCTAAATGTTCTTCAACATTTTGTTTCACATCCATGAAAATAATTTTTAAAAATAACATGTTTTGACGTATATGTTGCCTAAGTATTGACTGACCAATCCCTAAATGACGTAATTGATACTTGTAACTTTAGGGAATGTTGACAATATACCCTACAATAATCGTGCAAAATCTCATAAGCATTGGACATTTTGTTCTAAAGTTATACCCAAAAAAACAATCCCAGATGGTGAATTTAGGATTTCGCTCAGACAATCAAGGAAAATAATAGTTGGCACACTTGACGCAGCTTATTACAACTATCCCTATGCTCGCAATTGAGATCAAACTTGGGGCATAGCACTGTTTAATAGAAAGTAAAAGTCTCCCCCTTTCTTATATCCTCCCCCCCCCCCCCCCCCCCCCCCCCCCCCCCCCCATCAATCAATGTTGGGGGAACTGCCAAGGCTTCTGATAATATGACTCGGATCAACATTGCCTCTGGGGAGAGGGGCAGGTTTTTTCCGTAATTAGGACAAAGTGTGACAACTTTTTTTCCTTTATTGTAGTTTGTGGTTAACCACCTTTGGCAGTAATTCACCACATTTTAGCCTATAATATATAAATGGAACATTTCTGGTCCCTAAGATTCTACAGACATAATGAGAAAAATATGGGGATTCTTCTGATAGCAACATATCTGGATGTGAAAAAAATCATTGCCCCCACCCCCCCCCCCCCCAAAAAAAGTGATCGTAATACTGATATAATCATTATAATACGGTATTATCCCGTTTAAATCAGATTGTAAGTAATATTTAGCAAGTTTGTAAATACATGTAGTATACTATAAAATGGAATGTATTGCTTTGCCTTTTAAGCATATATGACTGGACTGCTAATCAGTCATGTCATGCCACAGTGGTGCCTCGTTTGTTTAATGATACTCACTTTGTGAGGTTTTCTATCAGTTCGGTACGATAACTGTTCAGGAAGCTTTCCTTTTCGGGAAGTATTACCCATAGTCCCTTACAAAAGTATATACTCGTAGTAATCATGGTAATCATACAAAAAACCACCAATTTATTCATTTAATTTAGAGGGTTAAACTCAATGTTTGCCTTGATCTACTTCTGGCTAATCAGAGGGCATATTTTCCTACAGGAACCAGGAATTGTCATCTGGAACCTGCGATCGCAATTGCCCTAGCCCAAACTGTCGGCTTTACCAATTGAGCTAAACGGGACTGCTATGTCAGATACTGTTTTATAACTACATGTACATGTATGATTGATGGGTCGGTATAAATGGACGGCCCTCTATCTTATTGGAAATAAATTGATTTAATAGCCATTCAATTATAATCCTGTGAGACCAGGATTATAGTGGTTTGCATAGTTACTTTCATTTTCTTGCTTAACTTCATCTATCAACCTAATGGGCATCATCATAATTTGCCCTTAAATCATGATGAAGGAAACGTTTAAGATTACTGTGTGAAACATTTAAAATAAGCCAATGAATACATTTTGCTGTAGTTAATTTGTAGTATAAATGTTTTTTAGCTTATAAAAAGGTTGGACTATTAAGATCATTACTTTTTACAATCACATTAATTATGCGCTTTTTTTTTGAAAAATAAAAATAAAGCTAGTATAATTGAGTAATAATTTTACATTCAAGTTTGCATTAATGTCTATATCACTAGGATTTCAAAAGAAATTACAAAGGGTGTACTTGAGAATCGAACCACCAACCTCGTGATACTGAAGTTGACGCTTTATCAATTGAGCAATTCGTCTGTCCATGAAATTATTTAGATAGTAATACAACTTTATAGTATTGAATATCGAATACACTAAACTCATTCGTGCTAATTTCTCTAGATCAAAAGAGGGCGCTCATACCTTTTTATCTATCTTCAGCTTATTAACTATTAGTCAGTATGGGCTTATAGACGATGTTTAACGGTATCTGAAATTTAGAACTTATATATTTGACCGATAGATAGAAATTATCAGATGCTTTTATTCGTTTTCGTCACACTAAGGGAGCAGTTCCATTTGTACGCGATAAAAATTGCGAGAATGTTCCGGGCCCCGATGAGTTTTCTATCAGGCCCCGATGAGATTTTTAGCGCGTACAGTTGCGAGTAGCAAAGGATTATTGATCGAGTAGCGTATTACCGCTTGTTTAAATATAACGAAAGATAAGTGGTCGGTATGTAAATAGAGCTTCGGGTTATTTATTCTAGTTGTAAGGTACAAATTCAGCATTTCATGTTTTTAGAGATAATGTTATTGATGACATTTATATTTTGGGAGCATACCCCAGGGTATGGCAGAGGCCTCGTATCGGGCCCCGATGTCTATTTTATCGGGGCCTGATGTCTATTTTAGCGCGTATCAACTTGAAAGACATCGGGTCCAAAACATATCAGGCCCCGGTACAGTCGCGATAAATGTATCGCGTATAAATGGAACTGCTCCCTAAATGGACATTCGGTCTCCAGAAATGTTCAATCTGTACACACACCAGTGTACTATGAATTTGTAGCACAAAGCTGCAATTGTGTAATATTTCATAAGACTCGATCAACTAATAGCAAAGTAATGAGGTAGGAGGTAGAACATATTGAATAACTCTCGTATTCAGAATGAAACTATTAAAACAAACAGTGCGAGAAAATGATAGGAGATTAACACTTTCCACGCGGCAGGCAGCTGCAGACGACATTCGAAAATTTCACAAAACGTTTAAAAAAAGTAAAAATTATTGAATTTCATTCCCATATTTGGAATCACCATGAGAAATGCATCGACATTAGTACAAACATGGCTAGTATTGCTTCAGTAATCCTTGAGATAGACTTTGAAAAGTGTGAAAGGTTTCTGAAATATCTGTTTCGTGTATGGTAGAAATAATAGCCGCGTGGAAAGTGTTAACCAGAAAGACTGGTAAACAGACTTCTGTATTAAGGTTGTGTGGTGTGTAAGTGTGTACGTGTTGTCACTTCTAACTAAATAGTGCACACATGTAAACTTTGTTTTCACCTCAAATTATTTTAGTCTAATGCTTAATAATATTGAACCATATGGCACTTCGATAGAAATATTTCATTGCAAGAGAAAATAATACATACCTTCCTATTCCACGTGTTACCACGAGCCTTTTCATTGTGTTTTTCCAAAGAGTGTAGCTAGATGTCTGATAAACCACGCTACTCAATCCGCCACTACACCGCAAAGTGTTGCTGGAATAACGTTATTATATTGCTGCAGTCGTGTCTCTTCTGGTTGAAGTTCTTCACTATTGTGAAAGCAATGCAATGTGTAATTCACTTAATAATATGGTATGGTAGTTTCAACGCTGAATCATACTCACACAAGCGTTCATTGATTTCGAAAACTGCCTTTTCCCCCGCGCTTAAAATAACTTTGCTTCTTACTTTCCCTTGTACAAAAAATATCAATATTGTAGTATCAAAGCACCAGAAGTCGACGAAGTGTTTTAACACTTCGCTGAGAATACTCCACTACGCTCGAACTCTTTGCGCACTCACACATGCGTAATAACTCCGCCACGACAAAATGACGCAGCCTGATTGGACTACGAAGGTCAACGCTTGCGCTCAGCGGCCGAGCGTTGAGGAGTATGCTTAGCGGTCTAGGCTTCTACCTTCTACGATCCAACAGTTGACGTTGTATGACCCCTTGTTAAGTCGATAAGATATTTTCATCTTCTGTTGAAAGGTTTTTGCTTTGCATCGACCTTGCTTAAGCAATTTTCGTGGCACGACAGATAAATAAGTTATCGTCAACAACGCATTTGAGTGACTCTGCAAACTTAATATCCATCTCACAAGCGACACCAACACACCAACGAAGTATTTTTTATAACCACTACACTTTCCTATATTGCCTGGGTGTATTCGTTTTCCCGAAGGGTCATTTACAGCGTGTCTCAATAAATTGGGTTCAAAATCTGGAGAACTCGTACCTTAAAAAGTACGAAACATGACTGCTTCATATATATTTAGGGATTTGGAAATATATATATATATTTTAACTTTTTGGTGAAATTGTCAACTTTTAGAAATAGAAAGCTTTAAATAGAGCTGGGTCCGAACCGGTTTGTCTTAAATTTAGCAATACACTAACCATGCGGTGCATGTGCGTTGTGTGCAAGTTTAGCAATACACTAACCATGCGGTGCATGTGCGTTGTGTGCAAGTTTTCCTTTCCCTGCATGGAACAAGAGTCCCGCATCTTTTTACAGGTATTTTGGATCAATATACAACATTCTATAGAATTAGCCATCGCAGTAACCTTGTTATTGAAAATGTACAAAATGGATAGTTTTCAATTCCAAAGAAATGGTTTTCTACCTATTAGATGTTATTTATTGATTTAAAACATGTCTTAGCTGTTACACTTCATTAATATTCATTAATATGACGAAGATATGTTTCCTGTCTAAGTCATTGTAAGGAATAATATTCACTCAAAACTTTGATGATGTCAGAACAATACGCAAATGTAACGCATGGGTGGTCCATGGTTAAAATCGAGACATCATATTGGTCTAACAATTTAATAATTTTAAGGGTGAATTAAGGAAGTTTTTGATTTGATTTTTTGAATTTTGTGAGTGCTGTAATTATTGAACTATTAATCAAATGCCTATAAAAGTATACATTTTTGGAAAGAAAATGGATCAGAGAATCCAAATTTGGCGTCAATTTTGACCAAAAAAGTAGATTTCTTGAGAAAATCACAAAATTCACTATTTTAACCCAAATATTTTTGAACAAAGCTAACAAAAATATTTTGAGTAAAAAATGGCCAAATCACTTTATAATGATGTTAAGACACTAATGAAGGGACGATTTGTTGTTGTTTTTAAACCTAATCTAATATTTTTGAAAATGTTGACCAAAAAATGCCAAAAAACGTGAAACAAATTGATTTTTCTTTTTTTTTTACACTTTTTTTTCAAAATTTCAAAAAATATTGGAGTAGGTTAAAAATAAATAAAAAAATCGTCCCTTCATTAGTGTCTTAACATCATCATCAAGTGATTTGGGCATTTTTAACTCAAAATTATGTTTGTTATCTTTATTCAAAATAAATCAACATTTTTGGTCAACATTGATGCCAAATTTGGATTCTCTGATCCATTTCCTTTCCAAAAAGGTATACTTTTATATACATTTGAGTCATGGTTCAATAATTACAGCACTAACAAAATTCAACAACAAACTTCCTTTAGTCCCCCCTGAAGGTCAGTGATATTTGCTTTTATATCCCTGAATATAAAGCAGCTGTGTTCCTACCTTTTTAGTAATAAGCTTTCCAGTTTTGGACCCAGTTTATTTTGGGGACACGCTGTATTCCGAGGTAATTCACGAAATAACTGTAGCCGTCGTTATACAGAAGAAGCGTTATTTTATTTTTTGAAAATGCAATACGGTTAAGGTTAGGGTTAGGGTTAAGGTTGGTATAGGGGTTAGTTAGGATTAATTGGGACAAGTCAGTTGTGTGCATGCTTTCTGTAATGAACTATATCTGAAGAACCAAATTTACAGGATAATTTCAAACTGACTGCTGATCAAGACTAAGTAGGGGAGGATGGGGCAACTGGACCGGTTAAGCATATTTCATGATATAAAAGCTTAAAGCTCGTGTAAATATTTATGGAATTGCTATGAAAATATCACCAATGTAACTGTTTACATATAACATATAATCAATGTTAAAAAATATCCAAACAAAAGGCCAATTACCACTAACTAAAAACTTTACTTGGCACGGTCCAGTTACCCCATCGTTGGGGCAACTGGTCCTATATGTTCCAACGGTTAGAATACACAGAAATCATTGATTGACAACACGGTAACTAAGCAGTATTTTCTTTACAAACTCATTTCCATATTATTTAACGTGTAAAAATGATACAGGTCTCATGGAACCCATGTTTTATACAGTTTTCGTGGTTAACGTGTAAAAAGCAGTAATACTAATGGTGTACAAAGCAAGCGTAATTTTCGACTGCACGTTTAAGTTATAGATAAAACGGTATGAACCTAGTGAAATGGTTACATGGTTGTGATATTTAGACGCCCCATACATTCAGGGTGTCCCAAAAAAATGTTAACACTCCGGGCACATAAGATATCTTAAACGGACAGGAACACACGGGTCTATTTTTGATGTATACTGAAAGCTGAGTAAATAAGCTTTCATTTGCATTTTATTGCGTTCCAATTGGTTATTTAGAACGGGAGATATGCTTCAGCAAACATGAGGAAGCAAAATCGGCTTGGTCCAATCCTCTCAGTATGAAAGTAAAGCTTTTAAAATGCACGAAGCAAGAAGCAACATGATTAAGTCACACACACACATCAGTTAATCTCTTCTTTGTTCTTTTCGACGCATTCTTTCGATTCTTTTCAAGCTTAAAAGACATAAATAAATATATTCCACATCAATTATATAGGTATTTTGTCATGAGTTCAAGTTCTATACTCTTTTTCCATGTGCAATGGGTAGCTGTCAATAAAGCAGTCTTTAAAATTGAAATTGAAACATTTCATGTTCTTTGTTGAAATGGTCCATCCAATTAAATAAATTAACTAATATTGCACTGAAATAAACTAGTATTGCACTGAAATTAACCATAAATCAATTTAAGCTTGAAAAGAATCGAAAGAATGCGTTGAAAAGAACAAAGAAGAGATTGTGTGATGTGTGGGGGTGTGTGTGTGACTTAATCATGTTGCTTCTTGTTTCGTGCATTATAAAAGTTTTACTTTCATACTGAGAGGATTGGACCAAGCCGATTTTGCTTCCTCATGTTTGCGGAAGCATATCTCCCGTTCTAAATAACCAATTGGAACGCAATAAAATGCAAATGAAAGCTTATTTAATCAGCTTTCATAATACATCAAGATTAGACCCGTGTGTTCCTGTCCTTTTAAGATATCTTATGTGCCCGGAGTGTTAACATTTTTTTGGGACACCCTGTATATATATACCCCTTTCTTTAATGATTTTATTTTAACTTCATATAATCATCATTTAGTACTTATAATAAACCATCTTGATATTTAGCCAGCTTTTCATGTTACAGGGGAAGTTAGTCAATATGACAATGATGACCCACCGGTTGATATACACAAAAAGCAGTGGATAAAATACATACATCATGATATTTCGTCATAGCAAATACCTTTAATTACAGACACCATTCAAAATATAATAAATATGTAATTCATAATACCGAGGTTTTAAACCATTCTAAAGCAATTTCATGTCGTATTGTAATCCTTCAATATCAGAAATAGTGGTATTAGACCCGAAATGCCCCAAAATGTCTAAGAACTTGAAAGAATGTGAATTATTTCATATTCTATTCACATTTCAATACCGAGTCATGTTTTATTGACACTAACAACTCATTTTCAAAATGAATTTTACAATTTTGATCAAGTTTTTGCAGGCGGTCCAAATGACGTAGCACTTTGTCGAGATGAAACGTTATTAATACACGCCTGTGACGTAATACATTTTACGCCAAAATGTTTTAAGACATACCACCATTTGTCATAATAATCAATAACTCCAATACATTTCAGAAAAAAAGGCAAAACTGCATTTTTGTTTTTAGCCATTACACAGATTTCTGTAGCCAGTGAGTATCTTTGAATTCGCAAATATTACGGCGTTCGGGTCCTACAAGTAGACGAGTGTCTTTAGATGAGTAAGAAATGGTGTACTTTGTTATTTGCAAATTCATGAACTAATAACTCTACCAAATGAATACCCGTGATAATGATTTAAGTTGAAGCATTCTTTAAATGATAATATTGATCGGAAATCCAAACCACCAATGTCCCAAATTAGCAATATGCGCTATTTTACGGTCATTTCAACCACAACCTATGGTTTTAATCATATTTCGGAAAGTCCCTAAGCACACTACAATATAGCACCCATCAAATGCAATATGCACCTAGTATCTTAAGACGACTGTACTGCATGTATATATTTACTGTTGCATATCTTTCAATCATATAAAGTACATTAAACATGATCTAAACCCATCTTCATATATCGCCCATACTATCTGTGAATTTTCAATCAGTCACTCACGGAGTTATAGCTTCAAAGATATGGAGAAAAAATCACATGTGTAAATACCCTAAAGTTCCAAATGTTTTGGATTGTAGAAGGTAAAGATATATGTCAAGTATCAACAAAAGTCGTATTGTTCAAAAGAAAGCAGTATGCCCATACAATTACAAAATCCTTCATTTCGGACCACTTGCCCCACGGTCCAGTTGCCCCCATATTCCCCTAAACATAATTTTTTGAAACTGCAACTGTGGTTGAAAATTACTTTGAACTTGGGTCAACTTTTTGTTGAAGAAACCATGCGTTAATCAGATTTGCCGATGTCTTTTCAAGTTATGTGATTTCTTTGAGCTAACAAATTGAAAACAAGTTTTTCGTCGATTTTCGATTATGTCTTTCCACACTAGAACAAAAAGAGATATCCCAATGAAATTAACATATAATGTAGAAAACATGTTCACCTTTATATTGCAGGTGTTTAAATTGAAAACAATAATCATCTTAAATTTTATATGTATTTTAGAAACAAGGTTTAGTCCATTCTGATACACCCTGTATAACTTGCAAGCTTCCAGAAGGGCAAATACTTGTACACGGCAGTGTACTTTACCCAGTTTTAAATACACACCTACACTCACCCCCACGAGTCCGATCATAGGTTTAAAGACATGCATGGCGAAATGTGTACTTAAAGGTAGATGTTCCGATTTTCAACTTGAAGTTTTTTATTCTACATGAAAGAACATCCTTAAAAAAGTCGTGTTCCAAAGTTTGAGTTGCATAGCTCTAATGGTTCTTATTTTAGACGCACAAGATGCTGTGAACTGTACCCATTGAGTAGTACACAAACTGTATCGGTGGTTACCACCATTCGACGTTATTTCATCGATTTCTCCGTAATTATACCGATTTAGGCCGTCAAATTTCAGTATGATGATGAGAAAAATACGAGCTTTCATATGATATGAAAATCTCCGTATATTTGAAATAATTCTGTGTTACGAAGATGTGATCGGGTCATCTACCTTTAACACTTTCCACGCGGCAGGCGTCTGCAGATGACAGTTCCAAAATTGCATAAAATTATTCAAAATTAATTAATTTCACCGTATTTGGAATCACCATGAGAAATGCATTCAAATAAGTACAAACATGTCTAGTACTGGTTCAGTAATTCTTGAGATAGACTTTGAAATTTGTGAAAGGTTTCAGAAAAATCTGTTTTATATATTATATAGCCGCGTGGAAAGTGTTAACTTTGAAATTATGCTCGTCTAGGATTAAGATCGTCTCTGGTTAAGATCGTTCAACACAAAAGTTCATGTAGTCTTTCGCACTGTCGTAACACAACGTCTCTAAATTCATGAATAACACGTCACTCTCGTTCCCAATATTGATTTGAAATAATATGTGTTTGTTGTTCTACGGAATTCTTTACACGTATAGGTAAATATTATATCTTTACTTTTTAATACTGTTTTAATACACCATCATGCTTAAACATGCTCTGGAATAGAAAAAAAAAACTGCTAGAAATGATGAAATTGTGCATGATTGTTTTCTTGATTACTTATTAAGCCGACATTTGTAATATGAAAATTTCTATATCTATGAAACAAAACGCATGTCTCAGGCTTGTTTCAAAATTTCAAGTTCTCATCCTTTGTCTATGATTTTGTTCGTTAATTTCAGTATATGCTTCGTGCATTTGTTGTGATTTGCGCCAAATGAAGCACTATGGATAGGTTTATCACTGAAAATCAACCGATGAACAATTGCATACGTATATTTGGTTGACGTTCTGACTATATTCTGTCTTTTTATCTCCCAGGTTTGTCTCATACAGTCAAGACAGATCTGTAAGGCTTTTAAGATCACTTCTCTACCATGCATTATTGATTTGATTCGCTAGCTTGTTCAATTGCTCAGAGTTATTTCTATACAATTTTCAAACAGATTGAAAGGGTCTCACAGGTTACATCGTGTCAAGTCAAGAATACCTTTGCAAACTTTCTCGTTTTCGTATGTGTTACTTTTGTCAGACTCTTGCATAGAATGCCGTATATCGCGACAGACGAGGATCACGTATGTCTTTACATGTATAGGGTGCTGATTGCGAATTGGGCAGTGAAATATACTGAGATATACATTAACATATTAGTTGGAGGGGCTGTTGGGGCATCACAGGGGAGGTTTGGTTCATTTTCTTCTAAAAGACCAAAGTTGGCCCATATGTTGCCCGTACCATACCCTTTTGATTTTTGATGGATGCCAACATTTTAGCATTTTGGGTATTTTGAATTTATTTAGGGCCCAAGGAATTAAACACAGAGTGTCTCGAAAAAAGTGGTTACTTTCTTTTTGTGTTGTGTTTATTATTATTTAACGTAATATTATAAGTTGAACTGTTGAGATAAAATTTAAGCTTACACTACCTCTTTCGTACTGAGATACTCGTTATGTTTTTCTGACGTGATGCTGATATGTAGCATTCCATTTTATATTCTAGAAAACGATCCTTCAAGGGCATTGAGATATGGGTGTGTGCCCTTAACTTTTCTAGAGATCAGTTTTTTGCACCTACGTTATACATCAGTCACCTCATAACTGGCTTTAACCAAATTTCAATCTAGCGCCATTATTTAACCGTTTTCCGATAAATCATTACACTTCGGGGTTCACACGTACCTCATCTATTAAAACGATTCTTTTTTCCCAATTTCATTTTTCTCGGAAATCTCTCAATGCCCCTTTAAACAATCTCACATGAGCACCCATATGATTGTTGACATGATTAGGTTTATATTAGGATTTTAATCACGTAATTTAGGCAAATCCACATAGTTTAAGACATTTTACCAGTCTTGTGAAATTAATACATTTTTAATCAAATAATTAAGCTTAATAAAACAAGTATAATAAGTTTAAAAAAAATCCAATTGAAGATAGCCTATTAGACGGGTGCATTTATGATATCGCTGTTACTAATGATACATCGTTTGGGAAACAAGAGACGCTTAAAATGGGTATACCATCCTATTATGTCTATCCTATTCCCCTAGTAAAGCTGAAAGTTCCGAGTTCTGGTGGTATCATCGTGCTACGTTCTTGTCTAAATGTCGCTTTCAAATCATTTCAAAATGGACTTTTTTGAAAGTCCAATTTACTTTCATTCCAAATAAATGTCAACAATTGAAGCATTTATTAATATAAAAAAGAAAGAAAAAAAGAAAAGGAAACAAAAATTAAAACCCCTGATGGTACACCCTCTTGTAAACACCCTTAATATTTGATATGTTTGATTTTTAGGTGGGTGGGGCTTCAATGCATATCCCAGGGTCAAGAAAAGGAAATGAAAATGACATGCGATGAAAAAGAAAGAGAAATCAAGAACAAGTAACGTCATCCACCCTCCTCTCCAATGGTAAAAAATTCATTTCAACATAATGCTAGCGCCCTCTATATATAGTTCCGGAGCAAAAGCCGGGATACCTTTCACAACTGTTAAGAAAATAGTACCTAGCAAAAAATATTATCCTGATCATCCCGAAGAAAACAAAGTTGTAGTGAATTGTGCAGCAATTGATTAAAACTACTGCCTATTATCTGAACATCGCAAACGTGCTAAGAAACGTGGTTTAAACCAATTAAATCGAACGAAAAACGCTCGGAATGATACTAAACCGGACTATAAGTGAAAAGGCTGAATTATTTAGTGGTGTGCCCTCAAAAGTTGATGAGTTTCGCTCGTATCAAAAGTTTTGAAAGTCAATTATTTGCTATTATACAAAAGGTGAGATTGATAGGTTTTAAAATGCAAAACATCAGTCAGCCAGGCCTGTTATAATGTATGCAGTTAAGTTAAGTTTCGCTCTAGAGAAGTTGACAATAACTGACAAAGTAAGCTTATTTAAACAACTTTTATCACATTTTTGACAGTACCTCCTAATTTCATCCGATTCACTTTTAATGTAGCCCAAGTTGCATTCCTTCGTATGATTGGGCTTTTGAAATGTATACACAAGGGATTAATTTGGGCTACTCTGATCAATTTTAGCCCGATTTCAATATGTGTATTGACGCCTAATAGAGGACATGGCCATACACCCTTAGGGGGGTAAGGACCCAACTTCTATACGTTTTTATGCAGGAAAAAAGAGAGGACTTCAAAAAAGGTCCTCACATTTTTTTTGTCCTCACATTGCCGGCTGGTAGGGACAAATGTCCTCGGATTGGCGGGTTCAACAATACACAGCGCCCTATCTCGGGCATTAGCGGTGCAGTGCCCCTGAAACCTAGGGACATGAGTTTTGTGTACACAGACCGGGATGATCCCCTACTCTTTACGAAGGAATCTGTGACTTTTTTTTTACGTGCTCGGATTTTCTTCCGATGCACGAGACCACCATTTCTACGTGACTTCTGAACCACGAGGCAATTGCGACTAAGTACCTTGCCCAAGGATACAAACATGTTGGCCGTAGTGGGGCTCGAACTCACAACCTTTGCATCGTGAGACCTGCGGTCTAACCACTACAGAGTCACTCAATGTGAAGGAGGCTTTCTGGACCAATTACCACACATTCAGACGATATACCTTGAAACTCACTTTAATACGATCTGTAAATCTTCTTCTTCTTGCATATCATGTCACAATCATAATCTTCGCAGGCGTAGTTACAAGTAAACTATTTATGTTACGGTAAAAGACGATAGCCACTCGTTACTGGACGCATCCATTTTATCTTGTAGAGCTTACTTTTCCCATCATGCACTACTTCAAAATAGGGGGAGTGGGACCCGACTCGGTAAATGATTCAACACTTAGAAGAAAAAAAATGATTTTGAACATTACACATTCTATATTTATGGCCCGCCCCTGTCTCCAGGATGTAGTGTGTATAGGCATTATGACAATTTACAAGGACCATTTTTTCTTGGGCGTTTGGTTTACAACATGCCCTTACCGCCCCGCCCCCCCCCCCCCCCCCCCCCCCCCCCCCTCAAGTTTTCTGAGCTAACTGAAAAATATATTTGGGCACCCTTTTAAAAAATCCTAGATACGCCACTGAATGGTGTATAGTTTGGGGCGGGGCTTAATTCATTCGAATAACAATACCTTCAGCGCGTCTGATCATCGCGTTAGCGTGCCCTACATAAAGTCACCGGCGTATGCGTTACCGTATAAATAACATTTCCAAAACGTCGAGCACACGTTAGCTCTATTCGCTAATATGTGACAGGGCCTTTAAATTTTAAACATGAAACGGCGAAAACGTCCTTAAATCAAACTTCTGAGCAACGAACTTGCAAAATCATTTATTTTTTCTTCTCGTTTTCTGGAGGCTAATTTAATACGACTTAGCACTAGAGAGGTATCTGCATCTTTTACGTTGACAAGCTGTATCATATTATATTGTCAGAAGATACACCGATCGATAGAAATAAAGCCTTATGAGATAAGTAGCAACATGTGAGCCATTGTAATATATTATTAAATAATATATAGACTCGGACAAACTGGCGAGAATTAAATTAACAAAGACCTTAAAAATACACAGCCTCGAACCCGGTCCCTCTCGCTATCGCGGCGATTAGTTACTCCACTAGGCTACAGGGACTGTGCTTACATGGATACCAGACGAACGAGCTATTATGTATACAAAGTCTTTTGTTGAAAGCCTCTAGCAGCCGAAATACATGAGTAAATAATAACAATTGATGATGGCCTATAAGCATTATTCTAGCAGAATCTATGACGAGCGAAACTTAATTAAATAAGGGGAAAATGATGTTACGGTAAAAGACGATAAAATGATGTTAAGAAAAAGACAGCCTCTATAAGATATGTGACGAGTTGATATTTTTTGGTGGGGGGGTTGTGTAAAAAGCTACTGGTTAGCAGGGGGGTCATGTAATTTTCAGTTTCAGCTGTAGGGGGGGTTAGGTAATTTTGACATACGAGTCTCGAATTTGTCCCCCCCCCCCCCCCCCCCCCCCCCCCCCCCTCCACCATAAATAATGAACGGTCCCTTATCCTTCCGGAGGAAACTCAGCAAATGTGTGCATGGCCTCTTCCTAAATACAAGTTAGGCCCCGGGGGCACTACCATATAAAACAGACGCGAGTGTAAGGCCCCAACTTTTACAGTAAGGGGCATTCGGTGAGGAAAAATCACAAACAAGGTGGGTCTTTGGGTGAGATATGGAATTTTACACAAAAATTAGGGGGGCAATGGGTGAGAGCATGAGCTTTTGTGCAAAAGTGGGGTATTTGGGTGAGAGTCACAAAAAGTACCACTAAAGCCCAAAACATGGCTTTGTTAATTATGAATTGCTTCAAATACTATACAAACAACAAACTTACATATGAAATTAGAGATTAAATTACTGTTCTGATTATTTTTCTAAGTATGCCTATCATAATGAGTAGTGGAAATATACTTGTGGTATGAAACTAGAGTAAATCAAAAGCTATCAAAGCTGTGTTGAGTGGAAGTTGAAAAACAAGGGGTCTTTGGGTGACAGATAAAAAGTAAAATGAGGGGCTTTGGGTGACGGGTGAGCTGAAAAGGGGGGTCTTAAGAGCCTTACATAGCGTAACATTGAATAAGGTAGTGCCCCCCCCCCCCCCCCCGGCTATCCATCATCAACAATGTTATGCTGCCGTAATATTTCCCGGGCTAATAAAAGCACGGAACAACATGAACATGATGAAACACTCCCGAGTATGAGTCACTATTTGCATACTTTGGCGAACATGTGACAGCGTTCATTTTATTTAGGCTCCGATCCGTACATGCCTAACCTACTAACAGGTATCGTGGCGACACAATAAAAATGAATTTGGGGATCAGCGAAATGCGGGCGCGCAGATCATTATCATGATTTATGCATAGACTCTTCACACGTACTACGTGTGGCACAGCGAAGTTGGGAGAATTTACAGAGTACATGCGTACGCGTACGTGTCGTACGTGTTTTACAAACACCGGTCTCCAAGCTTGCGAAGGCTTCTAAATCGGGCGGTGCGCGCGGTATTTTTCCTTACATTTTTTAAATTTGTTTACATCTTTTATTTGTGTGTCAATTTGTACTCTTACTACTTTAAACCGTTGACACTTCTGATAATGTTTTTCTATTTGAAATGAATATTGTGATGTAGTTGTGGGATGGAAGAACAATAAAGATAATAAAACAATTAGTAAAATAATGTATTTAAGTGGTTTTTAATATCTTGTTTTATTTTTCAAGTTTACAATCATTTTCTCTAAAACAGTTTGAGCACGGATTTAAACTTCTTCTCATGGATTTGTCCCATTTTTAATGTCATTAAATATATCCTGGAATGTTTGATCTGCCGTGGCCTCGTGGAAAAACCAATTACTTGTGTCTGATTTAATATCGCTAGAATCGATTTCTTGAAAAGCGAATTGTACACGCAAAATCGTGGAAGTGGACGCCATGTTTAAATGACTAACGAAACCGAATGCCTCTTTACCATTTCCGGTCGCGGACTACTCTCGGGGCCGGCCTTGATTAATTGTACAGATCAAAAATCATTAATTTACGGTGTTCCAGTGGCGTAACCAGCGCGGGGGGGGGGGGGGGGGTGGCAGGGGGATGGAGCCCCCCCCCCCCCCCCCCCACTTGGAATCCTTGCCCCCCGCTTGTGCCCCCCCCCCCAAAAAAAATGAATCATGGAATAATGATGGTACTAAGCAACAGATGAAAAATGTTCGCGCGCATGTCTTCCCAAAATGCAATATTCTATGGTACAAGCTTGTTTAGAGCCGAAATGTAGCTCAATCGTGCAAAAGGTAGGTGTAAAGTCGAAAATGTTCGCACGCTACGCGCGCATTTCTTTACACTGAAATGGAGCCCACCCATTAGGAGCCCCCCCCCCCCATTTCAAGTCACTGCCCCTTCTTGCCCCCAAATGAAAAAGTATAGTTACGCCACTGCGGTGTTCTGAACATTGATGAGTTACGCCACTGCGGTGTTCTGAACATTGAGGAGTTCCTGTTCTGAACATTGATGAGTTCCGTGTTATTTAATTTCAAACAAGACATTTTTTTTAAAAAATGATAGTACCCTCCACTACAGGGAGTGAGAAATGGTGTTTAGTATGAACTATGTTTTAATGCGGAGGGATTTTTGATGTTGTGCTCCCAGATGTCAAAATTAACAGCCCGTAGTACAAAAAATAATCTGCGTTGCAGCGAAACTACTTGTTTTTTTGCAAGCTGATGGACCTTGCGAATAAATATAGTAGTACTATCAATATGTGAAGAAGACTATGTTAAATAGTCTCTTAGTCTCTGATGCGCTTTGTTAGAAATTGCCCCGATCTACACAGCACCAATCTCTGACACGCTTTGTTAGCTAGAAATTACCCCTATCAACACAGCACCAAAGTGTAAATTCAATCATGGTATAGAGAATGTGTAATCGGGCTACGTACAGGGTGAATAAAAAAAAATAGGACTCTCTTTCAGCATGGATTAACTCCTTATTATACCCGCTGAACCATGACCAATTTGATTTAATTGTAAAATCCAACTAATAAAGTTAAAATCCTGAAAAGATGAGAAAGATCCATCATCAATTACGTAAAGTGTGATCAACTAGGCAAGTCAACCCATTTTGTAGTATGTACAATGGTAATTCACATCGTAACGGTAGAGTAGCATGACAGTGGAAGATTACATTTAAATAGGCTAAAAGGGAAATGATTCGTATTCTTATCATGCTCAGTTATTATTATTATCATGCTTATTTCAGAAATAAAAGCTGACTTTACAAGTCCAATTTCAAAGTCTAAATGTCCTTTATGATTGGTATAAACCGTATAAACACACTTTTGGCATCCTACCACAACTTTTCTACATGCTGAGGCCCGGGGCTGAGGATTTCCCATGAGAACACTGAGCAATATTGAACATTGCACAGAAATATTCATGTATAAAATTTGTGGTTTATGTAGCTATAAAGATTTATGCCAGAATTAAGAGGAATACCAAATTTATCTTTATTCTTGTTATTGATAGATGATTTAAAATATTTAAGAATGCCAAGTAATTAAATGTAAACCATGTCATTTTCTGTTTTGTATGTGTAAATCCCATTGTACAAACTAGTAAATGATATGGTTTACGCAGATTATGCTGGCGGTCTTATTTTTGATTGGATTAATCCCAGATTTTTTGAATATTATCATTATTGATTGGGCTTTGCACTGACGGTGAATTGGTTATGGTCCAGTGGTTTTGAAAATGTAGAAAATCGTTATGAAACAGAGTCCTAATTGTGGACCTGGCCACGGGTTGGTGCCAATATTGAAAGCCAATATTGAAAGCCAATATTGGGCCAATGAAACATCAATATTTGGCCAATATTGGATCAATAATAATGTTGTCTGGGTTAAAGTTTAGCCAAAAAATAAAAGTTTAACCAACATTTTTTAACCAACCACTATTGGTTAAAACATATTAACCAACAAATTATTAAAAATTGTAACCAACCACAGGTTAAAGTTTAATCAACAGCTGTTGGTTTCGGTTTTAACCAACCAATTGTGTGGTTCACCTGGTAACCTCCCGTTGGTTAAAATTGTAACCAAAATGGTTAAAGATTTTAACCTTTGTTCTAAGAGTGTATCATTATCAGTCCTAAAATTAGGATTAGATTCCAACTTTAATCATTTGGGGCAATAAGTACCTTTCCAATTACTACAAATATGCTGACTGTACGGATGAAACGGTTTATAATAGCAACTGTTTAACAAATAATTTACACGACGCTCTAATGTAAAATCATTAATGGGCGCAAACAATCTCTAACTCTGCTTCATATGAATAAAGGTATGATTGTGTTGAAATTTACAAGCGTTTGTACATCAGTACATGTACGGTCACAATTCATCAGGTTTTTCATATTTTGTCATATTATCGGATATGCATTATGCAAGGCATTGCTGAAAATTATCGATATCATTGGCAACTTTTTCGACGTTCTATTTGTACGGGGTGTCAACATTTTAATGGCTCTCTTCCCTAAAGTGTACTTTAGGTCCCTGGTATTCCAGTATTGTCCAATACAGGAACATAAATGTTTCCAGTTTCGCTCGATACTGGTACGATTGTACTATTCCAGTATCGGGCGATACTGGAATACCAAATTGTGTTCCAGTATCGAGCGATACTGGAACGTTTTTATGTTACAGTATCGGACGATACTGATACACATGCTACCAGTGTAGTTTGTCCTGGTATTGAACGATACTGGTACATAATTGTGTTCCAGTATCGCCCGATACTGTACATTCTATATGTCCCAGTATCGCCCGGTACTGGAACACTGACTTTGTACCCATATCGAACGATGGGTGTTCCAGTATCAGACGATACTATATAGTACACTTTTCCGACACTGGTACAAACTGGTACTTTAAACAAAAATTGCAATATGAAATGCACAAGTGGCAGAATATCCCGTCACCAATTTTAGGAAGTGTCCCCTCCACCGGATTACTCCATGCAAAGCAAGAGGAGTCAATTAGCATAAGCGGCACGATGAGCTTATGGCCACCAGAGAACGCTGCTTATAAGCCTATTATTATAATGACAGTTCTCTGAGCTCGAGTCTCGGATATTGCTGTTGTCTCTAGTCACCTGAAAAAAGAAAGGAGGGACAAAAGATTAATGAATTAACCCCCTGGGGTCTACTTGTCTATCTTACAGTGGTTCTGATTGGTTTATTACAAGATGTACTCATATGAACAGCCAATGCAAATGCAGCTTGTAAAATGTTTCACTCCCATCTTTATCAGGGATACAATTATTCTAACAATGTCTCTCATTGGTTTAATAAATGATGTATCCATCTTTTTAACCAATCGGCCGGTAGTTCTCAGGGGGTTAAGAACATTTCCAGATTGGTGTGGTTTGAAAATTGTCAGACTTTTTATTATCATGCAATGGTATTCCTAACGAGTGAGGGGATCATTTCGTACGGCTAACACATAATTATTTTATAAGGACTGAGTTATCGCACGTACATCATAGGTGGTAGCATTATCGTTATAATTATGTATGATGATTGGTTTCTATTGTTGTTTAGAGAAGGTTTTGTTCAGAGAAGTTTTCTCGGGCATCAGGCAGGTTAATAATAAAAGCAAGCCGTTTTTAAGGCAGTTTGATTTTTTTTTTATCAAGTTGTACGCCGAAATTGAGTTTTTCAAAAGTATTAATAGATTTCCGGCCGAGTGCTCCAAATAGGGAGGTAAGCCACCTCCCTAGTAGTTATGCCCTAACTGTAGCGTAACTTACTAACGATGTAATTCTGAGAGCAAAACTGGCGAGTAACAACAGAATAATAACTAGCGAGGTAAATATCCACATTAATCAGCATCGTCCCCTTACAAAATTAATTGTCGCATATACCAAGTGTTAACCTATACTTTACTGTAAAATTCTAACTTGAATGGTCCTCCGTAATAATTAAAATGTGTCGTCACTCGCTAGGTCATAGGTGAGTGTAAATAAAGAATCACGTTGAGTCGACCTGCGTTTCGGACAAAATGACGCAATTTTTGTGGCCAAAAAATGTCGAAGTTGTTTACCGCTTTTTCACTATCGTCACATTACAAACATATTTTGGACGAGGAGCACATACAAATATTGCACCAACAAGCACAATTATTATGACAAACGCAAGCATCCGATGGAAACAAGTAGTTCAATGGTATATACAATTATAACACATCTCTAAACACAAATACTTTCGTGGCTTGGATACCTTGTCCTTTGAATTGTAATCACAGAACCCCGGTTCGATCCCCACGCACGGCACGGTATGCTTTTATTTTTTCTACCCTTCCACTCACATTAATTTTAAAACTTTGGCTTTATCAGTTTGTTCCCGGTCAGTCCTTATATTTGGTCATATCAAAAACATTTTTAGTGAGTTCACCCCGGGGAGTTCACACGCTCACCATAGCTAGGCCGGTGAACAATGATGTCAATAAAGAAACAAACTAATATAACAACAAATGAATTTCAACACATTTCCCAATCGACACTCTGCCCATCAACGGCTATAATTGGCGTTTGAACTCACGTCAACTTAGCATAATCACACTCTACTACACATGAATGCCTTCATTGCACACTGGTCTATCGGTATGTGAAATCCGGCGCACTGATACAATAGAGGGTATGCAATGAACCAACCGGAACGGTATAACAATGGATCGGGCAGCCATTATGGAGGTATAGGCTAGTCACGTATTCGGATTGACAATTAAATTTCCCGCTCCATGTGATCTGAACTGACCAAATCATATTGTTCCGTGGAATCCATATTGGAGGCACAGTTCAAATGAGGACATAGTGACGTAGCATTGCATACTCTCTATACAGGTATATCGTCTCAGGGTATAATGTTATTCGGTTAAGCATGAGCGGGTAATTTGACTATGAATAAGGTTATGAGGTTTTAGAACTGGCGGAAAATAAGATAGGAATGTCGAGGACAACCAAACAATATTTTATTATTGGCCTACTGCTGGTTGAAAAATGCAGTCATGGATGATTAGTTCAATAGTTAAATGCTGTCACTTGGAGGCGCTGTAGTTAATGTCCATAGTCTACCAGTACCACTTGTGATGAACGGCCGATTTACGTGTATTTCAATGGATGGATTATTTAGTAGTTTGCCCCTTACATTAATATTGACTTTGACGTTGAAGACCGCGAGTTTACAATACAATAATATAAATAATGTGTACGGTTTCGCATAGACTTTTACAACATTTACTTTCTTATGTGTATAAACCGTGTCATACCTTTAAATCAACATGAAATGAAACTAAGTAGATAGAACCCAGTAAGCTTATTCATTCATGGTCAAAACCAAGGCCTGGCAATAACTGGACTGGAGTGGGGCACATTGATAATCTCAGTCAACAGTCCATATCCATAGGACAACGAACTGTACTTACAGTTACAGCCAATGAGCAAGAGCCGATGCAGGGCAACACAGACTCTATACTAGTATTACTATATACAATACAATGTATTAGTCTATTATATTAAAATGCCATGCTTGGAAATATGGGGTGGGGGGAGATAATATTAGATAATCTGAGATAAGCTATATCCACGGCAACAACAATTCCAGCGCATAATTTGTTCCGGAAAGCGGAGTCGTAACGCATATCGTGAAAAATTGCCACAACCTATACTATAGGCTAATAGCAGACTAGCACTTAGCAAGGCGATACAGGGCCAAAATCTTCTAGGCGCAATATCTTGAGAACGAATTGAGCTATTGGAGCGTAATTTTCAGCGTCGGGTCGAGTCCACAAATTGTCAATTCAGATCGGTCGGGCTGAAAATGCGTTACGTGGCTTTTATGGTTACCGTGACGACCAAATTTCCCTGAACCCGTAGTGAAACATTAAAAATTAGCTATAAATTGCTCATTTTTGCATGTTTGACTCGAAAACCTGGGTGCCATGATGCTAGATATGATGTTCAACATGTATGATGCATAGTTTTGTGAATTCATCAGATTTTGTTCGTGCATGGTTTCCATAGAAACCGGTGACATTTGGTATTTTTTGATGGCTCCCGTTGCCATGGAAACAGTCAACATGTTCCCGGTGGCTCACTAAGTCAGGGTATTGTATAATCAGCAACCTGTGTGCCAAATATCAGTGCACTAGCACAATTTGTTTTTGAGATGTCTCATCGGGAGTATTTTCCCATTGTTTTCAATGGGGGAGATAATATTAGATAATCTGAGATAAGCTAAAGCCAACAATTCCAGCGCATATTTTATTCCGAAACGCAGAGTCGTAGCGCATGTGTCGATTCTGGTTGGAATAGGTCGATTAGTTTTCGAGAAATTCGAAAATTATAGTTGGTCCAAAGAAACAAAAACAATATACTCCTGCATTAACTTGCAGTTAATAGTGGAGTATAATAATAATAATAATAATAATAATAATAATAATAATAATAATAATGATGATAACCTTAAGGGGAAAAAGTACATGAGATTAACTAACAATAACTAACACTAACACTAATAATAATAATAATAATAATAATAATAATAATAATAATGATGATAATGATAACCTTAAGGGGAAAAAATACATGAGATTAACTAACAAAACATTCATTTACATAAATCAATTAATTATGCTAATTTATTCAAATATTCACAAAATTTGCATAATTTGTACGACGGGCTGTCTTTAGTCACTGTTAGAGACAGCCCGTCGTACAAAGTATGCAATGTTATTGAATATTTGAATAAATTTGCATAATTAATTAGCTCATGAATAGTAATTTACTTTGTTATTTATAACGGAATAAAGCGCATTATTGTTTATGAAAGAAATTACGTTAGGGGGAAAGATTATTTTCGCCCTAACATAATAATGAGTGAATAACAAAAACCTCTTCCCCCCTAAGGTACCTGTTAGCAAGATAATAATAATAATAATAATGATAATAACGGTAGACCTGTCACTCACTCTCTCATTCAGAATGATGATGAACTTCATTAGTATAGTAAAATAAGTAAATGCTAAATATATTTTTCCAATTGTCGTTGTTTAAATAGATAATGAATTTGTCTTTAGGGATGTATCTTTTGGAAATTATGTTATGTTGTGCCTAGAGGTGGACAACAAGAGTGAAATATACAGAGAAACATCCCGTAGTGTATATACGGTATTGTATTCAGTTAGATAGTAGCTGCATATTAGCTCATTAATATAAAGACAGAAGAACAATCGAAATGCTACATAGATGTAGGAGGGTGTAAATGGCTCATATGTTTGCGCTGGTTTGCGTTAGTGATTTTTGTTATTTCAAAGGTATAATTTAATTAACAAAATGCCAAAAGACCAAGCCATAAGATTAACGAACCTTGAATGAAAGTGACGCATGCGGAAAACCCCTCATAGGTTCCACTTACATCAGATGTAAACTGAAGATATAGACTTTGCCCCGTTGACATCATTACACCTGGCAGTGTATGACCACACAACGTTCCAAGAAGGAAGCTTGAGCTACTATCCCCGTCGTACACCTTCAAAGAATCAAAGTAGCATGTGTCGTGACTTTCAAGACGGAAATGCAAGAATGTCAGCTTCACTACGTACCCAGGAGAGCCGGTTATAGTAGTACTGCATGACAAATCATAGTCATAGTTTTGGGGGTATTTCGGTGACGTTATCCGTCCTTCCTGTAAAACCACTGTATCAACACAAACCTCAAACGGCACTGCAATTAAAATATAACATAAATATCAATCAAGTGCTCTCTTTCAATTCAAATTCATCCTTTTGGTAATAAAGTAGTATCGTATCGGTAGTACGCCTTTAATCTTATCTTATCGAGACCAGCTGTTTTGATATATCCCCTGGGGGGTACTCAGATTTGGTTTGGTCGGGGTGTGCCGCTGGGGATTCAAAACCCCTACCCATTTCTAAGGGTGATTTTGGGAAAATCGGTACCCATTTTTAGGGGTTTTGCTTCATTTTAGACCAAATTTTCGCGAATTATCGGGAAAAAAGATCTAATTTTGCAAATTTTCGCGAAAATAGACCCATGTCTAAGGATTTTTCAGTTGAAAAGCCTACCCATGGCTTAGGAAGTCTCATGAAAAAACGACCCACTGGAGCGGCACGTCCCCGTATACCTTACATACACGTGAGTACCCCCCCCCCCCCCCCCCCCGGGATATATGCGTTTCCTCATTCCGGGGAAACTGTCAATCAAAGTTGTATGGTGTTTGGTGAGGATCAGGATCAGGAACCGGTTTATATCTTCGTCGCTGTTTATTATATTAGGGAGCTTTCGATTTGGACGACGGACGCTTGTACGACAAAATGACACCTCGAGTCATGAGCGCATGCGTCGACTTAGCAATCCGTCGGTCGTTCAATTTCTGGGACCTGTGAAATTAAGCTTTCGATTTGCGCGACGGACGCTTGCACGACGGTAACACACAAAACGTCGGTTGTTAGTCCATTTACGCGTTGTAGCATTTAGAAGACCAACGGATGACAAAATTGACACATTCGCACATGACTCAAAGTGTCATTCAACCATCCTAGATTCATCCGTCGTGCAAATCGAAAGCTCCATAATAATCAGCCGAAGACAGGTCCTAGAAATTGGACGACCGACGGATTGCTAAGTCGACGCATGCGCACGTGACTCGAGGTTTCATCTTAAGCGTCCGTCGTCCAAATCGAAAGCTCCCTGTTGGCCAACCACAGCGCAGATTAGAGATTTGGGCATTACTTACGACAAAATACAAGTTTAGAATGACATTTAAAATCAGTTCATCATTTAAACTCCGAGCGAAAGTATCATACCATCTGTCTATGATCTCGGACCATGATTATCGGGAGAGGAGTATGAGAGTAGCCGAGCGCGGTGCTTTCAACTCAATAAATTATACTAAACATCGAATCGAAACTCGAAGTAAGCAATTCCTTCTGTTTATATTTTCTTTATTTCGTAAAAAATATAGCAACAAATAACTTTGGATCTTGATTTTCAACAGTTGGAATTAAAGGGGCATTGAGAGATGTATCGATATACTAAATGAGCAAATAACGTAAAGATAATCATCAACATAGCCCAAATCCAAAATGTCATACAATTCCGACATCGCCTTCATGCCAAAATAAGCAAATAACGGCGCTTCCGGGTTGAGATTTGCCGCGAAAGTCTGTGAGTAAAACGATGCATAACTTCCGAATTCAGCACCTGAGTTTCGATATGATCATATCAAAACTAAGAAAATCATGAAATTGTATATGATAAACGGCGAATGTTGGTAAACTGTTTCAGATGGTAGTTAGTATATGCCTAAGTATTACTTTGGTGCAAAAAAAACCTGATTTCCAGGATAATTGAGGACGCACTCCCATACGTATCTCTCAATGCCCCTTTAACGTGGTCATCAGTCAATTCCTCTCGGACAAGTAGCATTTTAAGTAACATGGGGAAGAAAAAAATCACCATTTGACACCATATGACAAGTTCATATAAATCGCTGAAGACCCTGTATGAACATTAACCTATTGAATCTTTTGACCAATTGTGATGGTCACCTATCAATTCCTCTCAGACGAGTAGCATTTTTAAGAAAAATGGACCAAAATTAACAATTTGACCTTTAATCTAGTGACCACACATTGACCTTTGACCTTGCTGTAATGAGTGACTTATTTTCTTGGTTCATCAAACCAAACAAGATGAAACAAGTACGGTCCAAATCGGACCATGTCTTAACTTTTACTGACCCGTGAACAGTTTAATGACCTATCGTGACCCAATCACGCCACTTTTAATCGCTGAAGACCCTAAATGCAAACCGCATCAAGACCCAGTTAACCCTCGGTACTTTTAAAACCACATAAACCCCTACAACACCCCCCCCCCCCCCCCCCCCCCTGCAATGGTTATGCCACATTACCTACCTCTGAAACCACATAAACCCCTAAGACTGGCTAATATAATAATAAAGTTATGAGGTAGGACGTAAAACTTATTGAATGACCCTCGTACATTGGTACACTTTTTAACCTGAATTGAACTAGATTTATCTTTATGGTGTCCTAACACTTTCTACGCGGCGGGCAGATGCAGACGACATTCCGAAATTTCACAAAATGTCTAAAAAAAAGTCAAAATTATGGAATTTCATTACCATATTTGGAATCATCTTGAGAAATACATTGAAATATACTCCCTTTCATAATCCCTCGGACATAATTCGCGTTATTTCACGCGAGCGTATTTTGTTGTTGTTTTCGAGGCGCGGCGTCAAAATGCTTGACAGGCGCAATAAACATGAACAAGGTCACGCGCCGGCGATCACGGCGTGTGACGATTTCACGATTGACCAATAAGAATGCGCGATTATTTTTTTTAAAGGGATTGGTACGCACTTCCGGGTTTACGCACATACGCACCTACGCCTTACTACGCGAACCTACGCACATACGTACGCAACTCGCACGTACGCATGATTTGATGGAATTATGTCCAAGGGATTATTATTAAAGGGAGTATAAGTACAACCATGCCTAGTATTGGGTCAGTAATCTTTGATATAGACTTTGACATTTGTGAAAGGTTTCTGAAAAATCTGTTTTGTGTATGTTAAAAATAATAGCCGCGTGGAAAGTGCTAAGATGACGTTATAAACAACTTACAATTCAGATTGTAATATGTCCAACCATTAGCTGCTACTAGATCATCCTCACCGGGATCCTCACTCACCATGCTCACAGTTGTCAGATTGTTCAGTTCACAGTCGTGCGATGTGCCTGCAAAATTCACCGACACACAGCCCACGTCACTAGCAAAACATCTTGATATGCAATCTATAAGAGAGCGCGTATGCAGGATAGTTCTTAAGACGTGACCCTCGGTGCGTTTATATCCTTTCCGCAAGATCCCTTTAGACTGTGAAGTACCATTGCACGATTGGGGCAATTCTGATGATGCGAAATATGGGCAAATGGATGTCCAAATGACGAAGTAGATCGCATAAGTAGTGTGCATTTTCATTATTGATTAGTGTCCTATTTCTATTTAGATCATTGTCTTATTTTATTCCGATTGTAGTGTGACGTTATGTGGATATAAAGAACTTATCAGTCATAAAGTATACTGAATCACTGATTGTTAATTCAATCCTATGTCCGTATAGGTTGTGCAATCGTGGATATTCAGTCTATATCGAGCTATTTGAGCTACAACATCTTGATTGAGAACAAAATGACAAAATTACGCACGATCCTCAGTTTTGGTGACTCAGCTAAAGTCAATTTTCTTCCTCAGTTCCTCCTCCTGTTCATGGGTCTAAATTTAAATGGTTAATAATTTCAAAAAGAATCTTTCGTCTGCCCCAGTCAACGTATGAAAAACAGTGTTGCCAGCATTATTGAACCAATGACCACAATCACTTATTGAATGCCAAGTATAATGGACATTTGAGAGCAAAAAAAGACGCTGTGCATATTATTAGGGCGCACAGCACTAAATCACTCCTCGTTTTGTGTAATGGTAGAAGAGGGGAAAAAACTGATTTTGTGATTAATTGGGTCCTTTGGGAATCAGTTTCGCGTGAGGGTAGCATTTATAATTAAAATGAAAAATAATCTCTTGTACTTTGGTCCGAGCTGAAAATATATGGGCGGCGCTGTTTAAATGATCATATCGCTAAATCTAATTGGAAGCCGTAACACTTCTTTACAGTTTTATGAAATGTTAATATTTATTTATTAGTATGAAGCATTCGAGACTTTCCAATTTTTTTTAATAAGGCAAAATCGACACTTGTTTTAGCCATATTTTACGCGTAATCCAATGGGACACTTGTTTAGTGCGGTGCCCCCATAACGTTCCCGTTATTTAACACTTACCACGCAGCTATTAGTTTTACCATAATACAAAACAGATTGTTCATAAACCTTTCCAAACTTTCAAAGTATATCTCAAGGACTTCTGAACCAATACTAGGCATGTACTTATTCTAATGATTTCTCATGGTGATTCCAAATATGGTGATGGAATTAAATAATGTTGACATTTTTGAAGCATTTTGTGAAATTTTGTAATATCGTCTGCAGACGCCTGCCGCGTGAAAAATGTAGACATCTTTTACACAGGAGACTGAAAATTACTGGCGCTGTAATGAAAGTGAGACATGCCGGTATACTCAAGGAATCTTCCTTCGTTGCTTCGTGAATTGACCCATAGATTTGGGACACCCTCGTTTCAATGTGATTTTATGAGTTTTATACTGATTATTTTCATTTCGGCACTGATCAGATTCAGAAGTCACAATAAATATCTGAAAACATAATGAATAATTAATGACAGGGACACTTCATGGTCTAACTTTCATTGTGTTCATATTAGTGAAAGAGAACAGTATTCATATGCATGTAAATCAGAATTCCATCGAGATATAAAGCACTCCACAATTTCCCCTACAAAACGCGTTATCCCATTTTGGGCGCCAGCGCTACGGGTTGTAGCAATACGGATATTGATCAAATATATTGGTCCATGACTGTAAATTAAAGGTTCATGACATTTGGCCATGATTCCACCGTAAAAAACTAGAAATAATGTCATTTATTCATTGCTTTTGCGTCACCATTTCATTATTAATTTAAACAATTATTGATGTCTTATCCATGTTAGGTAACCACTCATGCTTACCGTAGTGAACATTTTCTCACATGTCATTTCCCCCAACGATCAACATCGGGATATTGATTTATTTGTTAGTAAAATAAACAATTAATAAACCCTCTTTAATGGACATTAGAGACAATAGCTCAAGGTTAACATATCAATTAGTGTTATTGTATCATACGGTGTCGGTCTGCACTGTGGATAGGGGTGGGCAACCTTTTTGGGTGGCGGGCCAAAGCCCGCCAACCTAAGGGGCCATATCCAAACTCTCAGTGATTTTAAAGCATTTTTCTACCGATTTTACAACGGTATTCCAACGGTATTTCGTTCTATTGTTAAAAGCATCGGGAAAAGATCGGTGATTAACTAGAGCCTCCCTACTTATCTGGCGTTAACAATAGAACTATTGTAGTACTCTCGATCGCTCAATTAGTGAAGCAGACAGATGAAAGCGCGAGAAAGGTTGTGTTATTAAGCTGACTAGTGTTCACCCGACCCCCGTTGTGACGTAAAGAGCGACCCATTTGCCAGATTGTACACCTACCGGGTTTCTAGTACAAGTGCCAGGTTTTATCATGGCAGGTGATAGAGGCTAATCGCGACACTCCTCAAACCCCGACTCAAACGAGATATGTTTGTAGCCGCCTATTCATTGCTAGGCTTATTGTAATCCACTCGTTAACGTCATAAGAATAATCCTCCTTGAAGTGGCCTTTAAAGACTATTGTTCAGCCGTGGATGATTTTAGAGTAAGCAGTACAAGCAGGGAGGTGTCAATGACACCTCCCTGGTACAAGCATGGATAATGTTATCATTGAATACTAAACAATATGAGAGCCATTAAACATACAACGTGTTATTGTTTTCTGGTATAGGCATAATGTGTGTAATCAAGTAGCATTATGAATCTTACTCCCTAAATAGTGTCATTTTTCTGCGTTTTTAGACTATTTAAGAATGTTGCATACACAAATAAATAATAATTCAAAGTTTATAAATAATATATAGATTAATAATTATATCAATAAAATAGTATTAAGGCCTATTTATAATTAATTGATTGATAAATAATTAAATAAACATCAACAATTAAGAAAGTAAATACAAAATAAATAAATAACGTTAAAATTATGTCAATATAAATGAAAACCCCGAACGGACGTATAATGAGAGAACAATAATAAATATTATATTTCGGCATACTTAAAACCCTAACCGACCTCTACCCAGACTCGACCGCTCTAAGTATAGAGCACAAGGAATATAAACCGCCACAAAGATTCGAACGTACGGCCTGCTGATTGAGAGTCCTAATCTTTACCAACTGAGCTATTTCGATTTTCCTGAAATCCTCAGCGCTTTATACCCAAGTATAGTTCTCATTCAACTATTCCCTAAATACAACCATATTCATATTCAATGGTCGTGGGTCCAGTTTCAAAAGTGACAATCATCCTATAGAAAGAGGTTTGCATTACTGTTTAGAATTATCAGATTCGTGCTTTTCAATAGGGATGAAATATAGTATTTCTTAAAGAATATAACACAACCTTCCTTGCGCCTTTGATCTGTCTGCTTCACTAATGCAGCCATCGAGAGTACTACAATAGTTCTATTGTTAACGCCAGATAAGTAGAGAGGTTTCTAGTTAATCACCGATCTTTTTCCGATGCTTTTAACAATAGAACGAAATACCGTTGGAAAAGCGCTTTTAAATCGCTAGAAAAATGCTTTAAAAGCACTGAGAGTTTGGATATGGACCCTAAGTTAATCCTTATAGGTGTAAGTTCATACATGTAATATAATTGTAAAAATATACCAATCCAAGTGTTTATCATAATTGAGGGCGCAGCCTCCAAAACATCTCTTAGTGCCCCTTTAAATTCCATGGCACGGATTTCCTTTAACTAGATGAGGCAACAAAATAACACTGATTCTACATGTACGGTCATCATACAGTCATCAAAAAAAGTAACTATACAG